>JXTC01000018.1:560009-669392 GCA_002914845.1 Trema orientale
GTTACAAAATGAGATCTTTTTAAGATATCAAAAAGATTACAAAAAGATTACATTGAATACGAATTTGAATTCGTATTTATCTTCCCCAAAATCTATTAAAATCTCTCTTAGATTCCAAATCCAATTCCTAATATCTTGAAAACTTGAATTTTGGATGGAGGAAATATCGGGATCACAATCTATAGATTTGATGTATAACAATATTTATTTCTATAAAATTTTGTTCATATTTTGAATTTTGACCTGAATTGATCCATGTTTGCTTATTCTCTCTGAATTACTTTATGAATCTCAAAAACACAAGATTCTGATACCCTTTAGCCCAAAAAGAATTTAAAAAAAAAAAATTGAGAGAGAGAGAGAGAGTTACCCCTCTTTTTCTTAATTTGTATTACTGTTGTACTTGGCCATAAAGCATTTCATTTGTATTAGTTTCTTGTTTTGTATTATTCATTCACATATCAGTGGGCCACTAGAACCGTAATGGAGGCCGCTGGAGCCCAATAGATATATGCAATGAAAAGGAAAGAGGTCCTAATCAAGGGAAGAAGGGTGCTTTTCAATTATAACTATAACTACCTAAAAATGTTGATCAAGATGGTCCAGGTCCAACCAAACTTCATGTCAACTTCGATTAACAAAATTCCAGTGAATTGGACGCAAAGAAAACAAAAGACTCCCAATATGATTTAGTTAACAACCCTTTTAAGAAACAAAGCAAAAGAACAAAACCCACATCACCACACCCCATTAGCAACGACCTCTTTTAATAGCTCTTGGTTATTATAAGGTGATACTTGTCATCTCATCCATTCATTCCCTCCTTCACATTTTTTTTTTTTGTTTTCATTTAAGAGTTCTTGAAGTGTTCGACGAAATTCCTACATTCTTGGAAAATGGATGGAGAAGATCATGATCACCACCAGCATCAGCAGGGCAGCGTAGTGAACGCGGGTCGCGCGGAGGTTGATACTAGAGCGCCTTTCAGGTCGGTTAAAGAAGCAGTTGCTATATTTGGAGAAAGAGTTTTGGTTGGTGAAATCTATGCCAACAAGCTCAAAGAGGTTCTTCTCTCTTTTCTCATGCTGTGTTTTGTTTTGTGTTTGAAAGTTCACACGTTAGCCAAATGATTCATGAACGTCCCAGTTCGTTTTGACTTTTAAGTCCTTCTTGAAGTAGTAAAATATACAAGTCTAGACTCCAGAAGCAATTATAAGTTGAATTGATATCCCAGGCTAGTTCTCTCGTTTAAAACTAAAATCTTTAGCACAGCAATTGCCATTTATAATTAAAAAGAATGGGATTTTTTCAATACCAGGTTTATGATCATACTGTGTTTTTGTTTGGAGTTGGAAGTTTAAACTTCATATGTGACTGAATTATCTGACTAAGAAAATGGCAGCCAAACGCCATAGTAACATCCTAGTTGGTTTTAAGTCCAGTTAAATGTAGATATTTTATGCTTTGTTTTCTTATATGTGTAGTCTAATTATAGTCTTTAACAAATACATTTGTTATATATAAATATGGGCACGAATTCAGTAAGTATTTTTTTTTTTTTACCTATACAAATTTTAGCCGTTAGATCATTATTAGATGATGATCCATCTCATTTTAGCCGTTAGATCATTGTTAGAAGATATGATCCAATGGCTAGAAAAAAAATACCTACACATACGTAAAAAAAAAAAATACCTACCGGATTGGCAACCTATAAATATATACCAGGTTTCTGATAAATGTTCAATTGTTCAGAGAAGTAAATGCTTAATACTAACTAAAAGCAAATCCATCTGTTAGATTCGAGCTGGGGAGGCCGAGAATGGAGCTGCTCCATCCAGAATTGGAGCCTTGACAGCTGAGCTTGAGGAAACAAGGCAGAGTCTTGAGAAAGCTAGAGAAGAAAGCAACTTAATGTCATACTGCATAAACTCGCTCAGAGAAGAGCTTGAACAGGCAAAAAGAGAACTACAAAAGCTAAAGGCTAAAGAATACCAAAAGCAGCCACTTGATCCTGAGATTGAAGACCTGAAATTCATCGAAACGCCGAAAAGAATCGAAATTAAGACGCAAAATGAAGAGGAGGAAAAGGGATTTCAAAGGAAAAGAAATGTGAAATTTGCAAGTCCACCTTCACTTGCCCAAGTTATTGTTAGCAGAGATGAATTCCAAAACAGGTCCCCTTCTATGAAGAAGGTAAAGAGAAAGCCATTAGTCCCTATATTAGGGTGGCTCTTTCCCAAAAAGAAGGAAAACCAAGAAAGTGAGTCTCCAACAGTTGAGGCCCGCTGTTGATTGAGTAAAAACACAAGCTAGTTTCTTTCACTTATGTTTGTCATGGTTTGAAGTGGTTTGAAGGGAGAGAGAAAGAGAACACTTTGCCAATTCACCTAAGCAGTTTGCACATGCCAAATCTCATATGGTAAAACAAAGCTGCTGGTTTCAATAAAATATAGGTGTACAATATTTGTATCATTTCCTTTATATCCCAAATGTAGGAAATAAAAGAAAATACCTCAGTTTTTCAGTTTGTAAGATGGGCTTGGGCCTTTTGATGGAACATGATTGTCTTGTAACTGTAAGAACTTGTACAATTGAAATGTGAAGTGATGATTTTGTATACAGGACTTGGCAATGTCTTTATGGACAATGACCTGGGGCTTGGGCCATATTCAAAGATGAAAAAGAGGAGAGGTAATAACATAATAAAGTCTAATTTGCTTGCATGGTATATGAAGTCAATGGTCATAATATACAACACGTGTTGAACTCCTATTGGCGGATTTAGTCAACTTAAGATTACCTCTGACATGTATGTAGCAAAGAAACAGACCGACAACAGATCAAATTATAGGCATGGTAGAGAGATTCAACCCCACGTAGTACAGTTAACTTGCTCCATCTCTAACTGACCCCATTTGTTTATTTTTCCGTGTCATAAAAAATAAAATGAAAAGAATACTTGTGGAAGAGAAACATTCGTGGTCATACTCATAGATAAAGAACAAGATTTTTCCTTTATTTTGGCCGGTAAGTCGGCGGAATTGAATACAAGATGTGGTTGATAAGAAAATCATGGCTCTTGAGAGTGCATTTATTTTATTTGGGGAAAAAAAAAAGAGAAAAAGAAAAAAAAAATGTATACACCCTTCACATGCAGCCATGTGAAACCTTACCAAGTAAGACAAACTTTTGAATGTCATGAGCAATCCATGGCTCCTCTAGCTAGTGCTTCATCAATAATGAGCCCTGGCTTGCCTTTTTTAACCTTCATAATACATGCTCACGTTTTGTTCATACTACCTAATTTGAAGATTAAAACTGTATAAAAAGTATATATATACGTATAACTAAACAAGGTTGATGGGAAGAAATGAGAAAATTTCCCAAAAGTAAGAGCTAATATTGGAGGTTCTTAAGGTTGTTTATACGCAAGATTTTTGCTGAAAACTATTTGTCCCGTGAACTAATAGCTCATGACAACTAAGCCTGAGACTTAAAACGAGTCAGACAAAGGATTAAATTGATTTTAATGGGGTTTAGGATATTAAGGTTGTTACTTTGACAAAGCTGAGTTGTCATTAGACCTTTATTATAGGAATACTTTAGTCCTTAAAAACTACTATTGTTCAATTAATTGTACACTATAGTTAGCTAGCTAGCAAGCTCATTAGCCACTAGCCGCACATGCTGCATTTTTAGCCAAGCTCTTTGTTTTTCCACCTCCATTCCTCCAAAAGCACAAAAACATGATTGCATTTGTCTCATACGATAGATTCTCGTATAAATTAAATAGGTACCAGTATCCTTTAACCTTGATCATGGTCCAAAGACCAAAACTGAAGATGGAGAAACCGAAAGGAAGCCCCAGAAAGCTGAAAACAAACTACCTATGCATTCCAAGGCTCAGAAACAACTCGCGTACTACTAACAAGGCCAAAGGGTTGACGCCAATGTCCCTGCTAGAGCGTTTTCGAGAGGCGGTTTTTCGGTTGATCATGTTCTCTGCCTTCTCTAAGGCCTCGGACCATGCCGGATCCACTGACGTCCCGCGATGCTACCGCCTGGATAACGATCATCGCCACAACGAGGCCGTGGCCGACTGCATTGAGTTCATCAAGAAAAAGGCGCTGCCGGACGATCAGAACCGCGATTCGAGTGCTAGTAGTTCGGCTGGTTCCACAACCGAGGGTGTTATACAAGTGCCAATTATTATGTAACACATGTAGCTTTCAGTTGTCAATTTGGTTAGACCACTAAAATTCTTTAGTCCAGCCCAACTTTCTTATTGGCTCTTTGATCTCTTTTTCTCTTTTATCTTGGAGGGTGTTTATTGAAATTTCCAGGTGTGAAGAATAGCTTGTAAATTAACAAATGTATGAAGTTTACAGAGAATACCAATTTTATTTTATTCGTTTTAATCGTGATACGTTTCTTTTGTATTCAAAATCTGAAGAAACCATATAGAAATGTCATGACTTTGGCTGCAACTCTTGGTTTCATCAGTCGAAAGATAATGATCCAATTGAAGACTCAATTGCCTCAAGGTTTAAGGGGGTTTTTTTTTTTTTTTTTCTCTATATGTTTTAATGTAAAATAAAAAATAAAAATAAAAACATAGCCCTGTTTTTCCCCTGTTTCAGTGTTCTGTTACGTACAAAGTGAAGATCGTGTTGTGCTCTATTTGTTGTTTTTTTCTTTTCTTTTTTTTTCTCCCTTATATATGTTAACAGAAAAACAATATATGTTTTGCAAAAGAACAAAGTAAAAATACACATTACGTAAGAAAGACGAGATTCTTATAAGGAGTTTGTAGGCTCAGGAGGAGTTCGTAGGCTCAGGACAGATGGTAACGATAAAAAGGGACCAAGTCAACCAACCACAACCGGTATTTCAGTCATTGACTCCAGTAAAAAAGGAGGCAAAACCCCAGGTAGACCAGTGAAGCCTTCTGTGGTTTTTTGTTCCTTTTCTATTGAGGAAAAAAGAAAAGAAAAAGTTTTCCTCTCTAAGGTGGGTCTTTTTTTTTATTATTTGACGATAGAAAAAGAGCGAAACGAGCGACCAGCGTGGCTATCCTTCTGGCGTGACCGAAAAAGCTTTATTCATATTCAGGAATGTTCCCTAAGTACCCTAGGCAGCGGGTCTCCCCCATCAAGTGATGGTGTATGTCACCTAAACCACACTAAACAGCTAGCGAGAATGATACCCTAGTGAAATAAAGTCGGTGCACTTTCCATCGAGCACTAGGCTGATAGAAAACGAAGCCTTCGTACGCAGCATTCGAATCCATAACCTTAAGCTCTCATGGTAAACGCATTACCACTAGGCCACTTATTCGATGGTCTTCTAAGGTGAGTCTATCGCCACTTACCACCACCTTGTCTATTTTTACTGAACCTTCTCTAAAGCCACCTCTCACATAAAATTTAAGATGTCATTAGAACTAATTACACATTTTATTAACCAAAATAGTCACTACAAATAAAAAGAAAATAGGGTGTGTATTGCCACCATTTTGTCGACTATAACTACACCTTTTCTAAAACCACTTTTCATGTAAAATTCAAAAGGTCATTAATACTCATTACACCTTTTCACTATTACCAAAATAGTCGCTGCAAATATTAAAGAAAAATCTTCTGTATTGAGGGGAAAAAAAAACTTTCTAAAGTTTTTGCCCGCCATAATCGGAACTATTTCAAAACTGTTAGTAAAAGTAGAATGCAGAAAATAATGGGGCTAGATTTTTGGCACCAACAATCAGTGGCAAACTGACCTCTTTGGTATTTTCTGTACATGAGTTTCACTTCATTTGAAAGTGGAATAAGCCATAAGTAACTTTTTTGTCAATGGATGACAAAAGTTGAATGGTTCAGGCCCTATTCTGAGCTACATCTTTGATAAAGTTGAAGTGTATAATCTTCTTCTAACAAGATGTTACATATTATTTTGCCTGTGAAGCTTCTTTGAATAATGGTAAATCTATAATAACCACCCTTATCACAAAGATGTACTTCCAACTTGTAATCTTGCCACAATAAAGATTCGAAGTTCATCTTTTATGAATCTGACTGTAGAAGTCACAACTAAGTTTAAATTTCTCTACCATTTTGAGTTTGCCAACTAATTTTCATGTGTATAACTCCACAAATGGTGCATGGACCGTAGAAAAAACGTGAAATTATGACATATATAGTTCTATCTTTACACTAGATGACTGGGGAGGTAATAAACTTATTCGGCTGTGTTGCTTTCTATGGGTTCAGTTTTGAGAGTGCTTAACAGTAGGGTCTCGAACTCTCGGTTGTGGAGATTTAAGCTACATGGATTCAAGATTCAGGCGTTTATATAAAGCAGAATTTCAAATGGGATATCACTTTTATAAGATCAGATCTCAATTAATCTTATGCTCACTTCGACTCCAACCACAATAAACTCTTTTTGATAATTACACGATGAAAGTGATGACAATAAATTCGAGGTCCAGTGTTGCCGATCTATCTCCAGTCTTGACAGACTTTAGACTTAATTTTTCCCAAAATTTATGAGAAATCAATGAAGTGGTAAGAAAACACTGTCGTTTCTAAAGAGGGAAAGAAAGAATGTAGAGTTAATAATCATTAAAAAGAAAATGTTGTATAAATGAATCAAATTTGGTTTTTATATACCCTCCTCACAAAATCTGTAGCTTGAATCATTTTGTAAGGAGTCGCCTTTGATAAAAAGGGATACAACTTTGGCTTACACATGAGCTATGGCGGTCGCAAGTACGTAAAATCATTTTAATTCTGCCCAAAATTCCTTGGAGCTTTAAGAGTAAATTCTTAAGAGTTCAGAGCATGAAAGTTGGCACAGCTTTCAAAAGGATGGACCTTTTTGGGATTTTTGGATCCGGGTCAACAAATGCACTCATGGTGTTAAAAATGACCATCGTAAATTTTATCAAAACTAACAATATATTATCATGTCATCTATCTAAATTAATTTTATCAAAACTAACATATATTATCACGTCATCTATCTAAATTTTAGATTAACTAAAATATCCAAATTTTCTTCTCTATAAATCGTGGCCAATCCAAACTTTTTCAACAACATCCTCCATGAACATTTATTGCAATTGGAACGGTAGAAGATGAATCATTATCAAATTTGATTTTTTGATATTAGATTTGATTTTTTTTGAACTCAAATCTAATTTTTTGATTGCGGTCGAGCTTTTACTAGGTGGGGGATGTGGGAGCAAGCACGGAATTCTGAAAGTTCAATTAAAAATAAAAGCCTATTTTGTAAACGATTTATATTTTGTCCCTTAACTGATTTACAAATGAAGCAAATTTGATAATTGCCCTACTTGTTTCTACAAAAATAAAAAATAAATAAATTCCCCTCGCTCCTCTTTCCGTTATTTATTTTTTTGTCTATAACTTTTTTTATATAAGAAAAAAAAAATTAAAAGTTCTGTAGTTCTAAATTAGTCAAAATTGATTGCTAAATTTGGCGCCAACTATACAGGTTTGCAGATTTCAAAACCAAGGATGCCACGTTGGATCCATCATGCAAAGGTTTCTTGGGGTCAAGGCAGCTTCAACCAACTCAGTGACTCCTTTCTGCACTGATTCTGGTGGGTCCACAGCATCCTCCTCCTGAATTCATAGAGAACAATTAAAAATGGGTTTAAGCAGATTAGCAGAACATAAAATGTCTTATGTACTGATCTGATCACAAACGGTATTTCTGCTGAAGAAATAAAAAGCAGAATTTACTTTCATATAAATACTTCATGTGGGAAATCTGAGAAGTGGCTTTACCTCTTCAGAGAAGTTTTGTGGGGCTATTCCACTGATCCGGCTTATAACATTTTCAACATTTGTTGTGACCTTTTGCTTCAAGTCAGTCGAGTTCATACTACTGTTCCCTCCCACAGGAGGCGCAATAGGCATTCCTAGGGGTCTTTTCCAAGACCAAGACAGCAACTCATCACGGAAAAACATGGCTAACTGATGCCATACGTGCTGACTTTGCTGAATTATTAAAAGAACGAAAAAAAAAAAGGAAGTTAAAAATCAAAATCATTTTGTGGAAGGAATTTACGGCCAAAATATTCGACAGAAAGTTGCAAGGAAAACTCACTTTAGGTGAAACCACAGCCTGGGCTGCTGCACACATTGCGGGCACAATGAGGCCCTCCACCCCTAAGGGGGAGAAGAATGATTGTATATTCCTAGTTAGGCGGAAAGGCACTGGTTCATTGAAATCATTCATTCCATTTGCATCATATGCAGGATGAAAATCTGTTTGATAGATCTTCCCTGTGTTCTTTGCAAATAAAATCTTGTTTGGGGACCTCCCGCCAATTTGTAACATGTAAGACATGAAACTCGAGAGAGCAAACTGGATAGCAAATTGCTTTTTAAAAGCCCACATATGGTTGGCATTTAAGAGCGTCTTGTACATATACTGAGAGAAGATGCGATCGGTTACAATATTTTTCGTTATGTCACTGTAAGCTTGGAGCCGAAGGTCTACAATAGCCTCTGGTGATGTTTGACCAGATGTAGCTTGATTCAGTTGCTCCTTGAAATAGGTAATAGGATGATCTGCCTCCTTGTCATTCCTCGCACAATGGTTCTCGTAAACCTCAAGGAAGGTGCTGTACATTAAATCATCTTCCACCATACGCACCTGTAGTCATGTGGAGGTCAGGCTATAATAAAACCTTGAGGGCAAGCAAAGTCTGCCCTGCCAGATCAAGAAACCAAATTGGGAAGACCACAAACGTTGGTCTTACCAATCATTTGCAGGTCCATCCATGAAAAATAGTAAAAAAAGATATATTGCGAAGACAAACCTGCGACCAAACAGGAATAATGATAGGGGTATGAAAAGAGATGTGGCGGCGTCTTGATTCTTTGTGCTTGTCAAACATTTGGTTCAACACTCGGAAGAGCTGCAATATGCGTTCATCACTTCTAGCACTTGGGGCGAAAGATGTCTGGACAATAAAATGGCGTTGAGAGCCATCTGAGCCAATTAGAGTCAAACGACGGAAACTACTTCCATGCCTTCGCACGATTGCAATGTCAGCTCCAACCCTGTCTAACTTTACTGTGTGGTCTGGTGCAATTTCCTGCATTACATGATCATACATAGGCAAGGTTTATTATACATACTGACAGACACGTGCGTACACATAAAAATGATCAAAACTGTTAATACCAGAAATAGTTTTCAGATCCATTGATAGGTTATGCATCATACTCATTAGTCATATACAAGAAGCAAAATAAGACACACTGACTTAATCACCTGATAACTGAGGTACTGTCCTGGAACTTCCACATCAACCACATGGAAGTCTCGCAACACCTTACTTTCTTCTTCCAGCTTCAAGAGAGCTGGAAACCTGTCCTCAACATTGCTCTGAAGAACATTTTTCCAGTGTTTCAATCTCAGAGTCAATTCAGAGAGGGTGGCAGGGAAAGTAGCTGTGCTTTCTGGATCAAGATCGCGTTCAAAATCCTGCTTGTACTCTCTCACAAAATCAGCACGTTTATTAACAGTATCAGCAGAGAAGAAAGCTCTGCAAACACCAGATAGCTCCTTCTTAAGATATTGAGGAACCTCAGCTGTAGTGACAGTCAGACACTTGTAGCAGCGGTGAACCAGCGCGTTAACTACAGCAAGAAGTCTCTCCTCTTGCAGAATGACAAACCTTGATCCAATTTCTGTTAGCAAAGCCTGAAGAGAAGTGATTTGATGTATGTCAATGAGTTAAGAGTATTAAGAAAACAAGACGGCTGTGAAGTGGGATAACCAAAAAAGAAAAGAAACACATCTTTCAGCCTTCTTTCTTTAAACACCGTTCACTAAACAAATTTAATATTTAGTATAACACGCCTATGCAACATTTCAGGAAAATAAAGATGTGTATATGTATATGTGTTCACATATGTTAGCATCTGTGTACAAATATAGAGGGGTATATGTTTACACATACATAAATACACATGTATCAAAAGAACTCTGATATACAATATTCACCTCAAGTTCACTAGCCAAATTTGAATGCTTGTTTCTCAGAGCATCCATTATATCCTTTGCAGCATCAAAAGCGCTGGCAGCAGAAGCCACAAAACCCAAAGGACCATTACGCCATAATGTATTCTGACCATTGTTAATATTTGAAGAACTTTGTTGCATAGGCTGGTCATTCCTTGCGTGCACGCTATTTTCCACACCAGTGGACCTTTCAGATTCCTGCTCACAAGTATTTCCACTTTCATGAGAACCAATGCCACCACTGGATTGAGTTGCTTGATGAACTTGATTCCCCAAGGATAAAGAACCCCAAGCATCATCCTGTACTCCTGCATTTCCATCACCAACTAAGCCAATGGAATCAGAAATGGTACCAGGTATGCATTGCAGCATTCTTTGTTGAGCCATTGCCATTCTATTTGCTTCAGATTTACTCCCAACATCATGCCGTTCAATCAAATATGTGCGCAGCCAATAATACAGGGCCTGAAAATTAAATGCAAGAGAACTGATTCATTTTAAACAGGTGAAATAGTAATATAGTTCATAAGGCAATATCAAATACATAGAGCATTTACTTGAGGATACACAGTAGCAACTTTTAGTAGAGCAAGTTTGCAATGAGGAGCTTCTGTTCTCTGCAAAGAAAGTAGGAGTTGTGGAATCCAAGAAAGCCAAACCCAACGGGGAATTTGGTCTAAATGCTTATCAAAAGCCCTTCCAACGGGTTGGTCGGGAGTATCAAAGCTAAGCAGATACAGAACACGAGCTAGATGGCTTCTTGAGTTAGATATACCAAATTTTATGCCTTGAAGAAAGCAGCTGACAGCACACTCCAGCCAAATCTCTTCATGAGTTTCTTTGTAAGCCTGTATAGAGGGAAAAGTAAAAATAGCAATAAAAATCAGTATTTAGATCAGGTAAACACTGAACAACTAAGTATGGAGCACAGAAAGGTCAGTACCATGTCACAATAATTTCCCCAGCTTGTCCATCCTCTTGGCAAATTTTTTAATAGGCTTAAGGCATTGGAGTAAGAAAGATTGGCACCTTCGGAGTCATTTAGCTTTAACAGGAAATCCCCTTTTAGACGGAAAATTTCTGCTTTGTGCTTCACAGAAAAATACTCTATATTAGTGCTATTGATCAGATTAAGACCACAATCAAGCTCTCCATTCATTTCTAGATAAGCTTGTGCCTGCTCTCTTATCTTGGTAAACGCCTCCTGCAAGCGTACACCAGAAGAATAGATGAAAAACCTATTAGAGAATATTCCTCAAAAAGGAATACTGTATGGGAAAAAAATCAAAATTACAGTGAACAAAGATGTAAGCTTCAGAGGGAATACATATTTCACACCCTTCTGGACAGTTCACCAATTGACGTATCTAAACACATGCATCTTTTTATCACTAATTGTGGGGATATTACAAGAAAACCAACTCAACATGAAATCATAGTCAAAGGTTTGAATTACCAATTAAGAAATTTGAGACTACACTCAAAGGGCCTTTTAAGTTCGTTTCTATATGCAGAAATTCTGTCCAGTAATGACAATAGAACAACAGATGTAAATGCCAATTGCAATCCTGGCAAAGGAGAGAAAGTTCATTTCCACCCTTACCAAGTAGACAACACGCAGAATATATTTTCTAATACCTGTAATTCATTTGTTGCGTGGTCATACATTTTTTCAAGTATTGTCACACATACATAGTAAAGGCCTTGCTTACTTTGTATGTGTGAGCAAAGATGTAAGCTTTCAAAGGAAATACACATTGCATATCCTTCTGGACATTTAAGTGATTTACAGTGAACAAAGATGTAAGCTTCAACGGAAATATATATTACATGTCCCTCTGGACATTTAAGATCATCATTTGACGTATCTAAATATAAGCATTCTTTTCATCACTAAATGTGGTGATATTACAGGAAACCAACCCAATGCTCAAAATCAAAGTTAAAGGTTTAAATTAACTAAGAAATCCAAGACCATAGAACAACTAATGAAAATACCAATAGATATGTAGTCTTGAGAAAGGAGAGGAAGTTCATGTCCACCCTTACCAAGTAGACAACACACTGCAAGTAGTTTTTAATACCTGAACTTCCATAGTTGCATGGCCATACATCTTCTCAAGTATTGTCACGCATACATCGGGAAGGCCCTGCTTACGAGCAATATGAGCAAGCTTGTTAACATTCCAGGCTTTGTCATGAAAACCAAGGTGATGGAGTTGTGGATTTGTGGTGTCAAAAGCCTTGAATGCGTCTATGACAGAAGTATACATCTCATTCCTCCATTGAAGCAAATCATACCAAACCGACATATTATCCCACTTATTTGGAGTTCTCAATCTCCAAGTCTCAAGAATGTCTTTTAGATCCGAATAAAGATTACCATGTACACCAATAACAGAACCCCCAGGGAGTTTGTTTCCACCGGAAATGTCTACAAGAATTCTTGCTGATTCTTGAACTTCGACAAGCTGCTGGAATTGCTGCAAGAGAGGGATCCTAGAATAAACAGACATCTCTGGCAACTGCCACCATTGCTCTAAAGCAAGATCAACACCTTTAGCTACTATGTTTTCAGCATCCCCCACCCCGTTGGCATTTCTATCGTGGAGTGCCAAATATGCCTGAATGAATCTAAGTTTTGGAGTTTCTTCTACTTGAGCCTTTGGAATAACATGGTCCTTCATGTATGCCCAATCAGGCAACTTCCATAAACTATCCAGAAGTATTTCATAATTCTCAATGCTCTTGCCAAAATCTATCAATTCATCCCACTGACTAAGTTGTGTAGAACAGTTAAGCCACTGTTCTTCCCAGAGATACATCTCAGCCTTTGGTACTATGTTGCCATATGTACCTTGAGTTGCCTTAACCATTGCTTGGTAAAAGAGGCTTTGAGCACGCTGCCAATAACCGTGCTGAACTAGCGAAAGTCCAGCCCTGGTTTCTGCAGTAACAGACCTCTTCTTCCATAATCCACACCTCATATCTTCTTCATTGAGCAAATGATAAAGTTCACCCATAGATTCAGGGCACTTTGTTTCATTCAGAGATAACATAGCATGGCTTTCTAGCAGTGCTAATGCAATGTGCCAAGCATTATAAGTCTTTCCGATGTATTTAATGAGCTCACATGGCATCCGTGGTTGAGGATGGCTCAACTGAAGCCCTTCTAAAAGTGCTTGCACAACATTGGGTTGGCTTGCTTGCTGTTTCTTGTGATAATCTTTTGAGAGGAGAGCAATCATTGGTTTAGCTAGTGTGACCTGCTCTTCCTTTAGTAAGGTTACCCAGACAATAGGAAACACCAACACCCACAGATGGTATGCAACATTTGCATCTGTATGAGCCAGCTCTCTTAACGGAATAAGTAGGTCAGCCACCTAAAAGTGGGAGAAAAAGGTCAGAACTTCCAATTGTAATCGAGCACAAAATTATACAAGTTTTTCTTATTTCAAGTTGGTTTACCACTAACAGCTTCACAAAACACCAGGACAAGACAGTGATATTTCCTAAAAACTTAAGCATAACCATTTATACTAAACGGAAAATTAGAACAACAAGGAAATTATACTTTCAGACACCTGTTGATTGTTAACATCATAATTAACAACTTGCGTGAGAGTGCAAATAATTACTAGACTTACCTTTAGTTTGCACATCTCATTCAGAAATTGTGCATGCTTAAGCACAAGGTTATCAAATATTAGAGGAGCATCCTCAGAACCCTCTGATACATCAGTAGCCTCGTGCAGCATCCCAGAAGAATCTGGAAGATGCTCTGAAACTACCCATGATGGCACCCTTGCAGAGTCTGGAGCCAACGTAATAGGTTTATCCTCATCTAAGATCGCCAAAAGAAGATCAAGGCCCTGTTTGAGCCAAAAAAAATCACTTACAGCTTCCCAGTCCTGAAATTGAATAATGTACTGCAGCCTAGCGAACAATGTTTTCTGAATGGACTCATGGTACAATAAGAAGAACTTCATCCTCATTTCAGGATCTCTTGCCTGCAATCCAAGCATAAATTTTCTTTCCACCCTCTGAAACACCTCTCGACGCAGAGATGGAGTATATCTGAAGTCAAGAACATTTTTAAAAAATTAATAATAATAATAATAAAAAAGTCCAGAACGATCCAAATGAATCTAAAATGTCACTTTCCTGTTTGTGTCAGAACATATGCCACAAAGAAACTGAAGATATTTCCTCTCCCACTCCTCCAGGACAGCCTGGGAGAAGTTTTGCTTATCAACATGTGAAAGCTTCTGAAGAAATGAGACTATTTCCTTAGGGGTAAGAAAAGTATTTGACGTGGCTGATGTGCCTGGCTTGGTAAAATCATCTTCAATCCACCCTTTTATCACATCAAGTATGCAAAGAAGCACACTAGCATCAGTACCTTTCTCCGAGAGCAAAGCATTCAATATCTGAGTTATGGATCGTTTGCATTCTGGAATACTCATGACCCTTTCACCAATGAGTTTCAAAACAGATTTTAGATTAGAAATGACTGTTCCAGCATCAGCACCCTGATGCAAATATTTAACTGCAGAATCTGGATCCTTTGTTTGACCCTGACAAGGTTGGATAATTTTGTTAACAGACAAGAGTATGTAGAAAGCAATTCATCAAATTTAAAGAACTACTTAGTTCTTCTATGTCACCTTTCATTTCTTAGCAGATTTCATTGTTTCTCATAAAATAAAATAAAAACAAACAGAAATGTTAAAATATAATTTTTGGTGTAGAAGGCTAGTGAATAATTTAAAATGCAATTGAAAAAAAAAAGTATGACTGGAAAGGTAAAATTAGAACAGTGACCATTTTGATAAAGAATAGGTCATAAAGAAACATAAACCAGCTCACATAAGGATGCATCTATCATATTGAAATCTTCCGATCTTTTAGACCACTTCACAATGGGCAAATAATTGCACATTAGTTCTTCAAGAACCCTCTGTGCTTCACCATATTATGCACTAACAACTTCATGGGCCAGTCTTAAACTAAAGGATAAACCCAATGCAAAATATTTCCAGGGACGTCGAAAAAGCAGACGAGGATCAACTGGCATCCACCCTTTCATTCTCTTCTAACGTATCTAAAGCTTGATCGTGTAACCACTGTAATATATGGCAACTTCAACCATAATGATTAATGGGATCCTTTTTCAACTTGATCATAGAACAACCCAACACCAATGGAAAGGAAACCAAAAGTAGGTATCAATTCCATCTTATGACAACCCATCAGCAAAAAGGAATAAAATGATTAAGAGAAGAAGAATAAAACGATGCACCCTGTTTTACAAAGGATGATCTGTACAAGTGTACTAATGGAATAAAGATGTCACTAAATGAACCGAGACAGTACCCGAACAAAATAAGAAAATTTTTTTTGAGGAAGGCAAATATAAAGCCCCATATACACAATGGCCCACAAAATAATGATTTAATTAAGTGCAAAAATTATTAAAAATGAAAAGGAGTGCAGACGTGACAATAAGATATCGGCGGCCTGAAGAAGAAGAATATAAGCAAACTTATCTAAACAAACAGCGGCCAATCACTAAATAAATCTGACAGAAAACAACATTGAAAATGTAAATAGAAAGTCACATATATACACAGTGCTTGATCCTATCCCACAACTTATCATCATTGACTGAAATACCATAATGACCCCACTAAAGCCACTACAGAGGTGTTCAAATTACCTATCACTTTCTTACCAATCTCAGTCAGATACTCGTAAGAGAAACCACCTGACATATCCTTGAAATGGCCTAAAGTACAGATTACGACAGTTTTTTAATCGTAATATATGAACCATTGAAAACTAAAAAAGGGTCCCAAGGACAATAACTTCTGATAAAGGATGCAGCGCACCTGTTTCAAATGAAAACCTGATGATAAACCCATATCGCTGGCCAGGCATTGAAAGATGCGAACCAAGATACAAGGATCAGGGAAGTTCTTCAGCACGTCCTTCAAGGTTTTGATCACAAGCAGAATGAAACTTATTGGACTCGAAGCACTTTCTTCATTTGATGTTTGAAGAGCTGTAACAGTATTAACATGATTCTGTATCAGTTGATTAACATTCTGATACAATAGCTTCACATCTGGTGGAGTAGTAGCTGCTTCCAGAGGGAAAGCTGCAAAGACCATCTTCAACAGGGAGCACAATGACTTTCCAGCATCTAAAAATTTATACTTGAAACAGGGTTCAAGAATCTGCAAACCAATATTAAAGAGAATAATGGGAAAACATAACGAAGAGAGATAAATATCAAGATTTTGGAATATTTTGTTAAAAGAAAAAAAAAAGATCTATAATCCAGTGGCTACCTGGGAAATCTGGTTAATGTTATTTCTAACGAACAAATGTGGCTGCTTCTCTAAAACCTTGTTCATGACATTCAAACCCTGTGCAAGGACCGTGGAAAAATCCTTGGACGGGGATTGTTGAATGCAACTCAGCAACTTCTCAAGAAAACTGAATTTAACATTGACATTTGGCCAAACCTCCAAAGCTTGTGAAAGTAGCACTAAAGCTTGTTTGTACATTGTAGTTGCTTCCAAGTCCTTGGGCTCTATAACCAGGGCAACCTGTTTCCAGAAGCCAAAAAAATTGCAAAACAATAAACCTCAAGAGACATTGAAACATGAAATATTTTCTGCAGGCCATGGACAACCATGGTGTGTAGGGGGGAAAAATAAAAAAAAGCTAAACTAAAACGCAGGGTTAGGATGTAATACGTGCACTGGGACATCAAAAAGAAGGTAGCCTCTACAATTTCAGAATATGCAATGCCAGACACTTCATGTTTGTGTCAGGCACAACGATGGTCTCCATACACACACACACATACATATCCACGTTCATAAATACACACACATGCAATTCCTAGATTAATGATTAAAGAGTAGAAAACATTAAACAAAATCCTATCACAGCATAAACACAAATCAACATTGAAAAACATGTGTGCCCATGTAAACTGGAATAAATAGAATGCAAGTACCGAAATTATCATTAAAGAAAAAGTCACGGTATAAGTTCAAGAAATCAGCACTTAAATGGGAAATACAACTATGCAATATTTAGTTATGAGATTTCCAATACCAAAATGTTGGCGTCCTCAATGGATATAACTCATTTCTCGTAAGTGAAATAAAAAGTTGACAGAAGCCTCACCCTTATAAGGAAATTGATAATAAATTCTTTCGTAGCAACGCTGGGTGTGAATTCTTCATCAGGTTGGCTAGCAGGTCCAGATGTCTCTATGTTAGGGATTGATGATGCACCTTCAAGTGGCATGGCACAATGTGATTGGAGACCGGTTTCAACTTTGATGCGTTTATTTCTATTTTCAGGGAATATAATCCCATCTACAGAACACTTAGGATCAGTATTAACAAGGCCTGGATTAAATACCCCAGTTTTCTGGTTGGGTTTATCACTATCTGTCACAACTTTCATCCCATTTTGCCTTTGCCTTTGCCTATCCCAGCCAACCACCAAACCAGCAAGCTCAATGGCAAGACGCCTGTTTTCTGAAGTAGTGCTATAATGCAATCCAAGTCTACTGAGAGAATTCACCATTTGAGGCACAAACTGAGCTCTGCAGCTGTAGAAGATATCTGAGTGACGCACAATGAGCTGGAAAATGTGAATCAAATTAAGGACTGAGTGACCTTCCTCAACAAGAATCCTTTTTGTATATCGGATCCAAATAGGAATACAAGAATCCCCAACATGGGGCAACTTTTGTGGAAGCGCTGGCAATAGTATGTCAAAGGCTTGTTTGGGCAGCATTTTGTTCTCTGGCTGGCAATTTCTAAGCAGTGCTCCGAAAACCTGCACTCAAAAATCAACTTCAGGAACTCTCTCAAGGACTAGACTGCAATTTCTCAAGGACTAAGAGTAACTTTGCAGACTGACTGCAAGTATCATTTGCCGTACCTGAAGTATAATTTTTTCTGGGGCCTGGTAAGCCTTAAAGTAGTGGCAGATATTCACAAGTGCCCACTGTTTACTGGCATCTTCACGTTTGAGATGAGTCCAGCCAAATTTGATAAGCTCTTTTCTGTGATGGACAAGGTCATTGTGGAGATACTTCAGAAGCAAAGTTGCAAGCTGCAGAAGTTCTATTCTTAAAGGCTCATCGTACTCAGCAGAAACCTACAAAGGAGATGCATGAATAAAAAAAAAAAGAAAAGGAATCATATTGTGTAATGTAAAAAGTACAGGGACAAAAAAGTGTATTGGGAAACATGAAACATACATAAGAAAATAGAAAATCACCTCTTCTGGAGAATCAAGAAGTTTGTCGACAATTATTTTAATAATAGTTGGGTCAACAACCTCCCAACTTTGGCCATTTTGGAAAGCATGAGCAAGCATTGGAAGAATAAGCATTTGCATCATGATAACCAAGTGATCCTGAACAAGTAGTTTCGATTGGAAAAGATCCAAAAAATGCAAAAGAAGTGCTTTTTTCAAGTTAGGAGGGTAACCTTCAGCAACCTGAAAGAAAGGATGACAGTTGCAGTCATCAACCATAATAGAACGTAGGAAATTACAGTAAAAATGAATGGCGGAATGTGAGAGAATTCATCAAAGATACAATACCTCGATGATATAGAACTCCTTCAAAAAAGAAAAATCAATGCGAGTATGAAACGAGAAGATGGAGAGCATATCAAAAAGAATATTCACTTCAGTTTTGTCATGTCGTAGATAATTCAGGAAGCATTTGACAAGCCATTTGCTTTCTCTAACCTGCATTAAATTAACATGTAAAGTAAGAATTGAGGACCACAAATTAATTTGATCCACATAAACAAGCTTTAATGTTTTGTATTTTTTGTTTGAAACAAACTTAAGAAACTAAAAGAGCAAAAAAGCTATTCCTCATATTGTGATAAGAATAGAAAAAGAATAGAATATAAAAACAATAGAATATACTTTACTACCACAAATAAATTAATCAACATAGAAACTTGAAATAGAAGACAGATTTTTACAGAAAAAGGGTATATAACTAACTAATGGGAAGTCTGATTACCAAAAAATCTGCAAGTACATACTTTATTTATCATTACTAATTTTTATACGAAACAGAGTGTATTACTAAGAAAAAATAATAATAACACATACAAGTGGGGACGACCAGTCCACCAAATGGAAGAAGTTACTAAACAGCCTCCCAATCCCTTAACAAATCAGAAGACAAAAGACTTTTGATACGCCTTTTAATCACACTGCTACCCGATACTGGATTTCATCCCATATAGATTAAATACTGTCTTCAAGATCTTCAAAAGTTCTCTTATTCCTTTCTAAGCATAATGCCTACAAAAATTTCAAGAACGGCATTATTCCATAAAAGCCTCCCTTTC
The DNA here is from genome assembly GCA_002914845.1 of Trema orientale. Lineage (NCBI taxonomy): Eukaryota > Viridiplantae > Streptophyta > Magnoliopsida > Rosales > Cannabaceae > Trema > Trema orientale. Next base: position 579,485 of record JXTC01000018.1, read on the forward strand.
TTATTTAGATCGCACTCATATATGCCACCTAATAAGTCGGCACATCTTCTAGGGAGCACCCATACAAATTCAAATTAATTCAATGCCTTCCTCCACAATTTTAATGAAAATTCACAATGGAGAAACAAACCAACCAGGAGAGATTGCTTGAAACAGCCTTCTCTTTTGTAAGACATTGTGACTGCTAAATTTACCTAGTGCCACTAACCAGCCAAACATTTTGATCTTAGGAGGTACATGAACCTTCCAAATAAAATAAAATGGCTGAAATGGGCTAAAAGAAACTTAATCTGACAATTTGAAAAATATTGATTTAAAGGAAAGCCCACCAGATGCGTCTAGTAACCACACCCTTCTATCTTTGGTATTGCGCAAATAATCACAATCCCCACCCTATCAAGAAGCTCCAGTAGCTGAATCATCTCATTATCATTCAAGTTGAAGAAAAAGAAAATGAAAATTCCATGATGCATACCCTCCACTGTAAACTTCCTGACTCATCCGGAACTCCGAAACTGTTCCATTACGAAAAGACAAAACTTTGTACAGCACAGGAAATAATACTGATAAAGTTACAGCTCCAAATACGAACACCATCCCAAAATCTAAGTCTTCTCCCATTACCCAACTTAAACGGAACAAAATTGTAGTACTCATCATATGGTAAAAGAAATATACTTCCAAGGACTTCTAAAAGTCACTCTCCTAGCCATTACAGAATCACAATGATAAGAATTCATACCACCTTGCTATTGATAACTTTTTGCCATTATGAATCTTCCTCCAAAGGAAATCTCCATAGCCATTTAAATAGTAACACCTTATTTTCCATGCCAAATTTCCAATTCCTAAACCTCCTTTCTACTGTGGTCAAGAACCACCCGCCATGCTACTAAATGATCAGCTCCTGTTCACTTACTGCCCTCCCACAGGAAGTCACGCATTAATTTTTCCAGCACACTAACAACATCACTAGGAAAACTGAATAAGGAAAAATGATAAATGGAATAGAGGGTAACACTGATTGAATAAGTGTTAAGCTGCCACCCCTTGATAAAAATGCTCTTCTCCAACCATCAAGTCTTTTAGCTACTTATACTCACCACTGGTTCCAAATATCTGTCCCCAACAACAGACTCTTACTCATATTAATACTCAGGCCTAAAATTGCTCAAAAGACCTCAAACAACTTCAACACATTCTGCAACCAATGATCCTTCGCATAAAAGACATGTCATCTACAAATTGAAGTGTGAAGCTTCAACCTTATCTGTCCAAACCTCAAACCCTTTGAACAAATTACAAGCCATAGCCTTTTCCATCAATATACTCATCCCATCTATAATCAAAGTAATGAAAAGAGACCAGTAGCTCCTTGCCTTATCCCCTAGATTCTTTAAACTTACATCTCAATCTTCCATTAACAAAAACCAAATAAGAGAACGAGGTAAATTGATTGGCTTGGTAACTTTTCAAGCAACAAAACTTTTGAAAACATTTAACTGCATGTGACAATCACTCAGTTGGATGTCTACTTAATTGGCACCATGTAACTATCAATTTAAATAACAATGCAACAAAAATTTTAACCCAACATCCTGGCCACAGTCTTTAGCAATAATAGTAATGATAATTCTTTTTTTTTTAAGAAAAAAAAAGCCCTTTCTTTTCATAGGAAAAGACAGCATTTGCTGTTTTAGTGTTATCAAGAAATTTAAAATGTTGTCCTGGTGTTACATCATCCGATTTTTATGAGAGACAGGAAAAAAAAACTGCATCCATAGCAAACTAAAAACAACTAAAAATGACTTACCCGCACTAAGTCCAGCTGCTGTTCATTTTGCAAACGAGATATTCTAGCAGGTGACTTCCAAACCAGTACTAATGTATCAAACACAACACGATTGTTTTGTAGCCACCACGGTATCAATTTAACCAAAGTTTTAACAAGTGCAAGTCCCCGAAAAAAAGAATCAGAAGTTGCTGCAGGGGGTGCACATGGGGGATTAGAACTATCAGGTGGAGGTGTGGTAAGATCATCCTCACCTACTAGAGAATTACGTGGAGTTGGCAACCCTGGCATCATCACTATATCAGATTTTGAAACAAAGTCTGGAAAGGCGATAGAAAGTATCTTTTGTGGTGACTTTGCAAGCTCATCTCTTAAAGGTTTCCCAGCATCTGATCGGATAATATACATAAATCTGAAGTCACAGCAGAAACTAAAATTAATATAAAGCAGAAGAATAAATCTCCAATCAACAAGGAAGAAGAAACATGAAGAACAAAAGTCTAAAAAACAAGAAAAAAAAATGGAGAATCTTAGAGGAAAAGTTAAAATCCACCTTCTGAAGTATCTCGGTTCATTTAGTCGAGCAAGAAAATAATCAACAGCAGGTGCTGCATAGCGATTCAAAAACTTCGTAAGAGGAGGGCGATACGGACTGTTAATTTCACTGTATACTTGTCCGGGGAGCAGAGCTGCTTCCAATTCAATAGTTAAGGTGACAAGTTCATCAAGGAACTTTGATGCAGCCATGGGAAGCAAGTGGAAAAGCTCAATAATAGCTGCAAAGAAGAGAATACTCACATGGTATCATCTATAAATGGACATGGAGTTAGGAAGATAAGAAACTACTACCATAAGTAGGAAAGATCCAGATAGATTACCTGCAGCAATTTTTGGTTCTTCACCAGCCTTCCACAACTTCTGACTCTCTGCAAGTTTCTCAGGCTCCAACCATTTCTTTAGGAGTTCTAGCAACTTGTTACCTAAGGCAACATTAAACGAATTGGACAGTAATTCAAGCAGATGAGCCAGACCTTGGAGAAGAGGCATGCTAAGTTTCTCGGCATGAGCCAAGTTGACCAATATAGGCCTGAGGCTTCTCAGCAAAAGTTCTCTAGGCATCCTCTGCTGATTAATAACCTGAAAGGCAATGAAACATAAAGAGGAAGAAGAGAAATAAACTTCTGCAGTATTTCCACCAGAATTAACAACGGAAGCATTTCCAAGTAAAGTGATCCACAATATGGCTGGTTATCTCCACAAACCATCTGCGGTATTTCTACCAGCAAATGTACATGAGAGAACGTATTACTTGGTCAAAAACACGAACCACACTACTAAAAGCTAAAGAAAACTGATGGATAACATAACCATAGCTGATAATCCCTTCAGAAATATACATATACATATTATTTGTCATTATCTAAGAACAAAGACAAATAAATAAAATAAGAGAAGCTTAACAACACCTGTCGCAGGCCCTCTTTCCCAACAGCAACAATTTCTGGTGTTCGACAGATCAAAGATTTAAAGAACATGGAAATGATCTTTGCATGCAACTCAGAATGATTTGGAGTCTTAAAATCTGCCCAGGCCATTGTTGTACAAAGGAGCTCAATACAGACAGTTCTGAGCTTGGCTAATGATGCAGCCACCTTTGGGTTCATAAACTTCACAACCCATACTGTCTCATCAGCCTCAGCTATTTGCAATGCTTCTTGGAGAAAGTTAACTAATTCTTGGGTCAGCGAGAGAACAGGTGGTCTCAAGGCCAAGCAAAAATTCAAAGCCATAACCGTGCCAACCTATTTGCAAGAGAAAGTTAGTAAGCAATTTGTGACATTACATTGAAGACACTTACCAAATAGAATACCTGTTGATCAACAGTCCTAGACCGGAGAGGCCGAACTAATAGATGCTGCAAAAGGGGTTGAGACAGAAGCTCCAATAACTCAGATACCTCACTACCACTCCTACTTGCTAGAAGTGCCAAACATGACTGCACATTCTTTCTCACAATGATAGATGCATTTGGATTAAATAGTTCAGAAGCAAGGAATTCAACTACTCCTTGAAAACTTTGCCTGCGTGGTTCACTATTTGCTTCATCAACATTGTTAACTACGCAAAGAACCTGATTAAGCACTTGAGCTGTCTCCTCCTGCTCTTTCCTAGCACAGACAGGGAGTCTTTTAAGAACATATACCAGGCCACGGGTGATTCTCACTTGGAAAAGGGATAAAGTCTCAACAGTGACCTTCCTAACTAAAGCACCAAGACCCATAACACCTCCAATTTGTGTTTGCCATGTAGTTCCATAGCAACAATGCAAAAAACGGAGCAAAAGTTGCTCGAAAATTGGTATGCGAACACTTGGAGGAGGTGAACATACAGGATTCGTTGATGGACTGGAGACTATCATCGGAGTACCAGGGCCTCTTGACATCAGCACATCAGCATGTTTTGTGCGAGCAAGAAACAGAAGTGTTTCAGCAAACACATTTAGAGCGTTAAGAGCAGCTTTAGCATGGAGCCTATTTTTGTCTGCTAATACATCAACTAAAGCATCTAAAAATAATAGAGGGTCTAACTCTTTGAGGTTTGAAGAATTACTATTCTTTGTCCATGTACTAGCTTTGATGTTCGATGCAAGCATAGGACCTCCAACTGCAGTAGTCACAGCTGAAGTTGTCGTTGAGGAAGAATCAACATGAAAAATCATTGCAAAATGGCGACATACATTGACAACAAAATCGTCATTGCGATCAAGCAAATCTGGTTCAGCACTGGCCGCAATAATGGTCACCAAGAGAATCTTGAACACAGATTTTTCAGCAACAAGTTGGGTCTTTGTCTTTACACCTAAATCAGCCTGCAATTATGCATCGTAAGCATTTCACTGACACTGAAATCTAAAATTCAACTGTTTTACGTCCATAAAATTTGAAGTTCGAAAACCAAAGGAAATTAAAAATAGGCATTAAATTAATTGGAACAAGTTTGTATATCATTGTGAAAACTTGCCCATTAAAATAACTCATAAATGATTTTATTTTCTTCCCCAAGGAGGGGAAAAGGGGTTGTAGTTATAGCATTTGTTATTATTGTTAGAGAAATGACCTCCCTAGTAGACACGCCAAATTGCGAAAGTGATAAATAAAGCGAAATAAGAAGACACAGTTTACGTGGTTCACCAATTTGACTACGTCTACGGGACTACTGCAGATCTTTCACTATAGGGAGAAATATTTATAACACTCACAACTCACAACCCTGACCCCAATTACTCTCAAGAATTTTTTTCATAAAAGTTCTCTCAAGAACTTCTTAGTTAAAGTTCTTTCTTTATCTCTCTATATTGAGATTTTTTTCTCTTTTGTTTGGGATGTAAAATGGAGTTGTGAAGGGATCTAGTTTGTCAAAGAATGTGGGCAGTCAAATTGTCAAAAAATGTGGACAATTAAAAATAGTGACCAGCCACATTTTTTGACAATGAAAAGAACATATGTTTTTTGTTCTTACCATCCAAGCTCATTTTTGTTAACAATGGACAGCCATTGTAGGCTACCAACCATGTGACGGGGAAAGGTTTTAGCCTATAAATAGACTCCTTTATAACTCCATTTTTGTTGACAATGGGCGCCAGGTTCAGTATTGTTCATACGTACAGCACTATTCATGTATATAGTACTGTTCATTTATACAAAAAAGAAAAAGTGAGAAGCGATGACTGGAGAAGATAGATCGGGACCGGGTATAAGTAAATTCGACGGTTCAGATTTCTCATTCTAGAGATTGCAGATTAGAGGTTATCTGCATTGCAAGAAATTGCATGGTTGGGATGCAAAATGGAGTTGTGAAGGGGTCTATTTGTAGGCTAAAACCCTTCCCCTTCACATGGTTGATAGCCTACAATGGCTGCCCATTATCAACAAAAAAGAACTTTGATGGTAGAAGCAAAAAATACATATTATATTTCATTTTCAAAAAATGTGGCTGGTCATTATTTTTCACTGTCCACATTTTTTGACAATTTGGCTGCTCACATTCTTTGACAATTATTAGTTTATTACCAGGAATGGTGATATGCCAATGAACTAGTGAAGCAAATAAAAAATAGAATAGGCCATTAGCCCAGTTCAGAGGACAAAATACATTATTACTGTCATGATGTCGAAGTAGTAAGCTAAGGTTTCTTTTTTCTATTTGAATTAGATAACATTTTATTGAGGGGAAAAAATAAATAAGATCGCACGAGAATGAGATATCATATATATACACAGAATTTACAAGCATATTCTAACTTAAGTGAATCATGAAGAAATCAGAAAGTAAGCTGGCTTTTGTCTTTGCACAATACTGAGGATAGATCCTATGGGCAATATGATGCAACAGTCAACCAAAAATAAATAACAGAAATTTATGTTGAAAAGAGAAACAAAACAACAGTTACATCAGCATCCGGAGTTCTAGCAAACTTCTAGATTTTTGACACTTTTACAGAACTTATTTGTTTGTTCCTTCACTATGCTGGACTGTAATGGAAATATCATCTGTTCTTGTAAGAATAACTGAATTAGAAATATCATGGTAACAACAAAGGTGAAAACCAATAATGATAAACAATACAGTAAAGTAATTATTTCAAGCAGCAGATTTCTTCAGCTCTAGCTCCATTATTCCAAAAGATTAACTAATGAGTAAATGCAATTAAAAATTTTCAGAAAACACATAACAAAAAGAAAATTTATGGGAGATGATAAATTTAATATCAAACTAACCTTTATGTCCAATGTCTCAGACCTATGGCAAGATGAGTCAGCTGTAGAAACTAACAATTTTGATAACTGGTTTGCTGTGTATCCCTCATCTTTTACTTTTTCTGGAAAATTAAGCTGAGACAATAAGCACACACGAAGGAACTTTAGAGCCTGCTTTCGATGGAAAGCATCAAGTCCACTATGTTTGTTCATAGCTGCTACAGCAAGGTTAATACATCGATCCAGTGGAACCAGAAAGGGAATTGAAGGCTTAAATGTGAGGATCAAACGTAGCCCTTGCTCTGGATTCTCCTTGCACTCAAGAGCAAGGGGCTCTTTAAAAAAACGTCTATTATGACCGCCTAATTTTCCAAGAAGTTGCAACGCTTTCGCACCCCAAGGATAGGGTGCGGGTCTCAAGTGTGACCACAGGGCTAAAATCACCTCAGACATAACACTGGCCATACTGGGTTCCAGGAACTCAGGATTCAGACTATCAACCCAAAACTCAAGCGTTCTTAAACTTAAGCTCACAAGGTCATCACTTCCCTTAAGACCCAAAACAAGAGGCTTCATAAGATGGGATAGGTGAGGTAACAATGTGCTTAAACGCGCAGGCAAGGTTAAACACAACTCCAGCAACAGATCCCTCATGTCTTCCCCTGTTGGACCCTCAAGCATAGTCAAGAGCATATTAAGACAAGGTTGCAACTTAGGTATCAAGTCCCGCATTAGAAGTTCAAATTTGCATCGAGCAAATGCTCGAAACATGAATCCAAGAAGCTGAATATAATCCAGAGGCCTTTCAACTTCAGTAGCATTTTTCATGCAAACTTCCATTATTACAGGTACGTGAGCCTGCAATATGCATTCAAGATCTGGAGATGCTTTGGAAACTGCACCAAATATAAACTGAAAAAGATGCAAAACAAGTTTTCCCGCTGGAGAATTTGGATGCTTCAAAACATCAAGTTTACTGTTTACAAGAAAATTAACCAAAACATCTACAAATGGCCAGTACTTTTCAGGAGCTCCCAAAAGAGTACAAAATATGTGAACCAGTCGAGTGTTAAATATCATGCAGTCAAACAGCTCAGGCATACACAACGAGAGCATGTCCATCAAATCTCGGGGTTCCATAATAGCCAGAGTATCGGAAAAGAAAGTAAGCACCTCCTTCTCCTCATCTTGCTCCTTGAAGAGAGCCAAGCAATGCACGCCACTCTTTAAGACTCCAAAGGTTTTCAAGACCTTGTCAGTGTCAAAATTATATCAAGTTAATCATCCCCTAAAACCAATTTTAGAATTCAGAGTCTTTTGTATAGTACCTCATCTTCTCTCATCCCTTTGAATGATTGAGGTGGTTGTATATTAGAAGGAGAAACAAGCATTGGTGGGTGTGTTCCCTGCGTGGAAGGAGAACCTTAAATCATCAGCAACAGCACATAAGATATCAAATGTTGAGCCCAATTATGGGAAGTATCAACAAAAGTGACAATACCTGTCTCCGGGTAAAATGTACATGAGTGATGCTCCATATGAGAGTCTTCATTCCTGACAAGACACACATTGATTTGTCAAACAAAGCCAAACAAGCAAATAAATCAAAGGATGCTTCTCTCATAAAGAAACTTGTCTGAAAATCAGGAACTTACAAATTATAGAATCCCAAAAGAAATCAACAATAAAAAAGCATAAAAACATAAGAAAAAAGGATGTTGAGGTTCAATTACCCATGGCTAATGTCTTAATGAGATGCTTACAATCATTTACTTCCTTAGAGTGTTCCACAGGGACCCGCAAATTTAAAACTGCCTGCAACTATTTTTATTTCAGATTCACCACATTTGATACAGCAACCAAGCAAATAGAAAAGCAGGAAAAATCCTGGAACCATGTCACTGAATTTCCAACCATAAAGCAACACCACCATAACACGTCTTCATTTTCATCCCAACAAAAAATAAGACTGACTTTGAGGCACATCAAACACATGTTATCTTTTAACGTTAAGCCACAAACCCCCTAAAACCTCTGGATATATTAAAACTTCCTTACTGTGCATTAAATTCCTATGTAAGCAACGGGATTCCTGCTTCCATGATCAACTTAATTGAGCACATATTTAAAACCCAAATATCCAAAAGAAAACCAAAAATTTCAAGCCAATCCAAAAGCATTATATGGATTTTGACAACAGTAGACCTACAAGTAACCAGATACTAAGAAATCCGAAATCCCAAAGCAACTCCCATTAAACAGTATAAACCTAGAGCAATAAAATTAAGAGGAAAGATGTGAGTCGTTGATATTCTCCTTATGAAAAAAAGGGTGATTGACATTCTTCTCACTCAAACCTAACGCAATAAAATTAAGAGCAAAGACGTGAGTCGTTGATATTCTTCTTCTTATAAAAAGAAGTAATTGACATTCTTCTCACTTAAGGATATATAATGACAATATGGAGATGTGGTTAGAACTCAGGCAACTTGGAACCAAGGACAAACTATGGACACGCTGAATGATTCAAATAAAATTTGTCCAAACCACCTGCACAGGAAGTTCAAGCTTTGCCCTTAAAGTAGTACGATCCTTTCCCTCCTCACCCTCCTCCAACAGCTATAAAAAAAAATAAAGTAGATCAAATCAAATAAATATAAAAAAAAAAAAAAAAACCACCATAAAACACAAAACAAAATTATTACGTATAAACCAAGATTGAACTGTATTCTGATAAGATAGGTTCAGAGAGGGTAAATTTTCACATAACAATAATACTCAATGGTATTGAGTCTTGCCAGCCCATTTTCTTAAAATAATTGAAGTAAATGATCTGAACAGACTTTTGATTAACAAATTGAACATTTCACACGATATATCAAGCATAAAGATTGTAGAATCTCTTCAATGAAGGGCTTAAATCACGTATAGGCAAGATTGTATGGACTAGTTAACTTGGCCAAAATTTCAAGAGGCTCTCTAGATTTAATTGAGAATTAATCAAACCTGAGGAATCATTAGCTTTAAAGTACTAAATTTCCCCATAAAAGCATCCAGAATACGCCCCTGCAAGAATATAAAACAGATACATATTATTATCAAAATTGGAAAGGGAAGTTGAGATTTCTGGGAGAGATGGTAACTACCAGTAGAATCCGTGCTTCATCCATAGATTGTTGGTCAACACCTTTATCACAAATTGGTTGCACCTATACTCCACAAAAACCATTACTTAAAACAGGCTACCACAATCATGCAACAAATATCAATTTTCTGAATTACATTAGCCAAGTCAGGAGTGGTATATATTGAAATCGGATTGTTAGCATCAAATGTAACTGACACGTCTTAGCCATCTCTATTAGGATGAGTTCTAACACCTTCTTAACAACAACAACAAGAGTAATATAATATCAATAATAAACAGTGAACAAACATAATGAGGCCTGCAAAAACTCTGTAAGAAAAAGGGTTAGCATATTCACCAGATTCAACATCAACCGAGCACAAGTAGTATGAATGCTGAGAGACAATGAAGCATCATGCATGTTACTTGAAAACAAGTATATAATCCGCGAGAACTGCAATAAAAGTGAAAATTTTGTCAGTAGATAGAACATAAAGTGGGATGTCAAGATAATGCTAATGTGAACCAGAAAAAAAGCTACTTATTTTTTGCATGGAATCAAATTATAAATAGTACTTCCAAAAACGTCTGGTGGCTACAGGTTTAAGTACTGAGGCTTAAAAGTTAAAGCTTGATCAAACTGGCAGACAGATTAGTGTTAGTACCACACTATGTCAACAGAAACATGCAATTTTTAGCATCTAAAGACTACCAAGAACAGATTATTGTTGGTACCACACAATCCACAAGTCTCAAACACAATTGAAAATTTAACTAATAGGAACTGTCTTAAATGTGGATCGCTTACAGAATATACGTTTCCTACATTGTTCGATAAACTGAAAGTTCTAATACTGAGCCAGAATGTAAATCCCCTCAGTGTTTGATGCAAAGTTGGCCCTAATAAGATGTTGCTATTTGCAAAACCAACATCTTACACTACAAACAACATGAAACAGTAGCAAGTCCTCTGTGGAAAAACAGATTTGATTCAATTCAACATCACTCAGTGGGTTGAAATAAATACCTAAATCAGTAATTAAAGTAAAACAGAATAAACCTTGTCCGCGAGGAGATCAAGGTAGAATTATGGTTTTCTATAAACATCATGTAGAGTACCTGTGACAAGGAAAGATTCCCACGAACACGATGAACAATCTCTGCTAGTGGCCACGTTGTCTCAAAGCAGTCTTTCCTCATTCTAACTAAAACTCTGAAGAGATTAAAAGAGGAAGGATTGAGGAACTGACCATTCATGCAGGTGCTAACTATAACATCTAATAAACTAGATATATTTTCAAAAGGGCAGATAAAGGAAAACTGCAGAACAGAAATTAAAACGTCAGAGATTTAATGTCAGGATAATTCAATTCCAGACGTTCAGCAGATATCAAAAACATTAACCAAAAAAAAAAGAGGCAGCTGTCCAAAATCGGAACAGATACCAGGGCAAAGATTACATTGCAGCACCAAAAGAACTAAATTTAAACCATGGTAGTTTGGCACTCTGCTCTGGAGTGTCATATAAAAGCATAGGACAAGATGCAGAGATAAGAAAACAGCACAGTGAGAACCATAAAGTTGTCAAACTCCATTCCATCTTCTCCCTTCCCTTTTCTCTATGTTGAGTATCAACTAACAAGTACCATCAAACTTTCGCACCAACAAAAAAAAAAAAAAAAAGAAACCCATTTTATTGAATTGGTAAGCACCAGATTTTAGGTAATCTATTTATCACTACACAGCTCTCAAGGTTTTGATTTAGAAAAAGAAAAGCCCCATATCAGACATTAATTTATTTGTGCCTCCAACTACAAATGCATTATCAAGTAGAATATCAAGATAGAGGCAAAGATTCCCATAAGATCAAACAACAGGTCAATGCACATTGTATGACTAATTCTTTTAATTTTCTCTTTTCCCTGGCAGCCAAATATATGTTTGTCTCTATCACACAATGCCTTCCACCATGAAAAGATTAGAGAGTTCTCAATGCATTTAGGACTAATCAAATCAACATAAAAACTTCCTATCATGTTTTTGGACAGTTCGTGGTGACATGTAGTATAGTCTCAATCTTACCTCTCTTCCAATAGTTTGTCAATCAAAGGAAATAAACCCCTCTTGCAATCGGTTTCAAGAACAAGTTTTACTGATACTAACAATTCCTGCATCCAACAAATTAAAGTAACTCATTTTTCAACGTACAAGGGGAAAAAAGATCAAGTACAATTAAAAGGAGAATTTTCACCTTTCTAATGGCGACCGATTCCGGACATGTAACTACCAGATTAACAATGCTGTTACATATGCTTACTTCATAAGGCTTTACATAATCAGCGAATCTCTTTAACAAGTACGTCAATAAAGAAATCGTCTGGAGTAACAAAGAAACAGAATTAGTAAACACTTAAATGGATTCAATTCGATGGCAGGTATATAAAGTTTAATTTCCTTAAGATAGAAGTTTGATTTCTAACACAGCAACCTCCCCACCCATAATTGGTGCACTAAGCAGGAGAACCAACTCTTACCAATATATTTCTAGTTATTTCAACGCTACTGAAATATCAAAACCTCCTCTTTGGCCAGAAGAAGAAGCTGAAAAGAACATAAACTACCAACACAACAGTTTCACCAGTTATTTAAACCTTAAATCAACTATCCCGTACCTTAACTTGTGCAACTTTCAGATCATTGAAATGAGTCTTCAGATGGGGAGGAACATTTTCAGGACCAGGAATAGATATAGCAGCAACCATTAATGGCACCAAGTTGCGAATACTGGTCTCTACCAGCCTATTACGCAACTGAGCAAGAAACAGTAGCACAAGACGAATCTCCGAAATTATTTTCAGAGAACGACTACTTGGGTTAAACTTCCCGGACCCAGCATACCCACTACTCAACGACGGCTCTGAGGAAGAAGCAATCTCCATAGGCATAACATCTTCCCCAACCGCAGCCCCATCCTCAAAAAAATGGCTGACAGTCGATTTAAAGTTCTGGAAAATACTGCAAACGAAGTCTAGGAATGTTTGAGCTTCATCTTCCCAAGTGGGTTTGAAGCTCCTGATGAGGTCAACGATTATACGCAGAGATATCAGGGCGTTTTCTTCATTGTCAGTGGTGAGTACCAGGAGAGCAATATTCAAGAGTTTCGGCACAAAAGGTCGAACAACTTCACTGTGTGGAAGACGATTGAGGATCTCCACCACAATGTTTCGAAGCTTATGCTCTGGATTATCAGCCCACTGCGGCTTCGTAATTTGCCCAAGAATCACTGAGAATGGCCCAAAATAACACTTCATAAAATTCAAGTACTCGGGAGTATGAACAATCTCGAGACTGTCCCGAACCTCCATTGCCATCTTCAACCTCGTCTGAATAGCTGTTCAAACAAGAAGAAGAAGACAGAAAACAGTACATCAAATCCTCCATTACTAAATTCTGGTAAGGTTTACATGCAAGTTTTGGGATATTGTCTAAACACAGCATTAACATTGCTATATATCTAATATAAAGTCCGTGCTTTTGGTGAAGAACAAGAGAGAATACGTCTAAATACAGCTTTAATATTGCTACATCTAATATAAGGTTAGTTCTTCATCGTATAAAGTTAGTGCTTTTGATGAAGAACAAGAGAAACTATATCTAAATATATAGCATTAAGATTGCTATATCTAAATATAAAGTGAGTGCTTTTGGCGAAGAACAAGAGGGGGGAAAAAAAAAAAGGAGTCTAAATATAGCATTAATATCGCTGTATATTATATAAAGTCGGTGCTTTTGCAAAAGAATCACGATTGGTTCTGTTCCATTTACCAAGAAAAGATGATGGCCATGTTTAAGACCAATTTGATTGAACTGGGTCTTGCTAGTGGGCACATGGAACTTGCAACGAGGATGTTTTGATCCATCTGAGAAGGTATTGACCTGTACTAGTGCTATAGTTTGGGTTAGGATTTGTTCACGGTCTCTGCTATGAACATTAGCATCCTCGAAACCGTTTGAGGACCTAATCGCGTTGGCATTGGTGAGTTGTCTTCAAATTCTTGTTGATGTTGATTTGGATGGGAAGTTGAAAGTGTAAGAATTTTTTCTTTTTTCTTTTAAGAAACTGTGCAAAAACCATTGGAGGGCAATCAACAAGTTCATGAAATTTTCGATTTAAAAGGAATAGAATCATGACATGGGTAAATTGCGAATTGAGAAAAGAAGTTGATCATTTGTGATGCTTCAAATGGAGAAAATGACCGTAATGAAGTTTTAACTGACCGAATTAAGCTTTTTTTTTTTGTATTTTTAATTCTGGGTACGTAAATAAAAGAGTTAAAAGAGTGAGTATAAAAGAAAATGTATTTCTCAAAATGAGTTGATGGTTGATAATTATGACATAATGAAGGTGACCCCTTGGTACGTTAAATAAAAGAGTTAAAGGGTGAGTATAAGAGGAAATGCATTTCTCAAAATGAGTTGATGGTTGATAATTATGACATGATAAAGGTGAAAGGTTACTATTGATTCTAAAATCTTTGAAGAACAAGCTTGTGATTGTTTATGTTGGACACGAGTTTTTCTACATTAAGGACAAGTCAAAAAAGGCAAATGAGAAAGTTGTGGCTGAGCAAAGAGTAACATGTGCCAAAAAAAAGTAGTTGTTCATGTGGGGAATAAAAAAAGGTTGTTTTAGTCGAAGATTCAAAGAAAGATCTTGATTTCCCTCAAATGAGAAAAAAAAAAAAATTGTTATTCATGTGGGGAATAAAAAAAAGTTGTTTTAGTCGAAGATTCAAAGAAAGATCTTGATTTCCCGGAAAAAAAAAAAAAAAGAGAGAAAAAAGAAAGAAACATCTTGTCACTTAGAAAACATTCTTTTATTAAAATTTTCGTATAAATGAAATGAAGCTTGACATAAAAATACGTTTTTGTTTTGTATTTTTGTATTTTTAAAGAAAACAAAGGTCTTCACTTTTAATTTTATTTAAAAGAAAAAAAATAAAACAAAAATATAGTCAAGCAAACCCTAAAATATAATCAAGCAAACCCTAAAATAAGATTGCTTTTGCAATCTATGAAAAATTGCTACAGATATTTTTATCAAAACTATAATCAACGAATCTTGTAACATTAAAAAAAATATATATGTATATGATAATAAGCTACCTTAAAAATATAATAATAATAATAGTAGTAGGCCACTGATGGTTTAACGGTATAACTCGAATGTTGTGCAAATTATATTATTCTAAAAACAAAAACAAAAAAAAAAAGAAAAAATCACAATTGTACCATGGCAATTAATAATCAAGTCAAATCCATTAAAATCATACCCATCATAAATAAATATATTCGATTTAATTTATTTAAAACAAAACAAAATAAAAAAAAGTGGTGTTAGCAAGGAGAATCCTTATGATTTTCATAATGATCCCAGCATATATCCCATTAATTAATGGATTTGCAGCCACCTTTTTTCCCGATCGTTTATTGTATTATTAATTTATTATTATTGTTTTATTTTTTTACAATAGTTTAAGCAAAAGTATTTCATTCAAATGAGAGAGAGAGAGAGAGAGAGAGAGAGAGAGTGTTTACGAAGGTCGGGGTCGACGAGAAGCCGAGAATGCTGCTCCAAGTTCTGAATGGGACTCATGGCGTTGCAGTATAGAGAATGAGGCAGTGAGTAACAAAAGCCCTAAATCTCCTTGAAGAAGATTTTTTTACAATATGTCTCGAAACGAAAACTCAGTCCAACAAATTAGGGTCTCTGTAATTTTCCCGAGAAAATTTACGTTTTTTTCTTTTTTCTGGTGATTTTTTCTTCTATTAGAGTCCTTGTTATTTCGTTGCCGTTTCTCAGGTCCTGGAGGACTCTTGAGGTGGTGCCATGTTGTTGCGTTCCCAGTTGGGACAACGCCCTTTATATAGTGGGTTTTTTTTTTTAATAATTTTGATTTTATTTTTATTTTTGTATCATAAGCAATGCATAGCTTCTGTAGTTCTGTTATATGCGGTGTTACGTTTTCAATCTGTTCTAACTATTTTTAAAAAATAGGGAAAAAAAAAAATCTTTAGGGTTTTAGCCAAATCTGTTTTTTTAAGGAATGTAAACAAATATTTCCTTAGTTTGTCAAATTAAATCAAGATTATCTCTTTCCCTAAAAAAAATTATAATAATAAAAATAACATAATCAAAAGATTTATCACTTTGGTCAGATTTGGTAAAAATTATAATGTGACAATGACATTAATACCCTTAATCAAAAGTAATCAAATAATTGAACTACCTATTCAATCCCATAATCAAACACCTAAAATTATTTTTAAAATTGTTGTACAATATTTCTTTAAATAAGTTTTATTCTTTAACGTTTGAGTTTTTTGACTGTAGATTGAACGGATAATTTAAGTATTCAACCAGGGCATTTTGGCAATTTTATGATTAGAAAATGGAAAATGTTGATGAAAATTAACAAAATGGATAATTTTAATCTAATTTGACATATTGGGGATACATCTTACATTCCTAAAAGTACAAATTCAAAACTGATATTTTACTAGAAATATATGAGAGGTTTTGATACTTTTTCAAAAATTATCTACACATATAATTAAACAAGATTATAGTAAGACGTGAGATAATTCACTAACACATAAGAGTAGAGACAAAGCCAAAAACTTTTCCAATTATGGCTTAAACTCTTGTAATAATAATAACAACTATTAAATACAACAAATGTCCAATAAATTTTAATGCTTTTAATAATGTTATATAATCTATGCTATCNCTTGTTAAAGATTTCTTTCTCACGATATATGATGATAAATTATAATTCATATATTATTTACTTCGATTACGAATCTTAATATGATTCATTAATAGACTAAAATACCTTATTCTTACCAGCAACAACAGTTAGCAAAATTAATACTAATGTCATAAGTTGATAAATTTAATACCTTTCAAAAAAAAAAAAGTAGATAAATTTAATGGATACCATTTTTTTTCTTGTATCAATCATATTCTTTAAAAGATCATCATTTCTTTTTAATCTAAATAACCGCTCGCTAGAGATAGAAGGTTGAGTATGTTTAATTAGTGAGAAGCTAGAAGGATTTATTTATTTGTTTTTTTTTTTAATGGAAGGGGATAGTTATAAAACATTATTTTTCTTTTCTTTTTAGTCAGTTTTAGACTTTAATTAAATTGGAACCGGATTATATGTCATATTTTCCTTTCTCTCACCTTATCCATCCAATGGAATCACACCACCTCAAGCATCTCATTTATATTGTAATAGCAAAGTCCAAAATCTATGTTTTCACATTGTTTTTTGTATATTTCTCAAAGGTCTCTCTCCTCCTCTTCTTCGAAACTCTTTCCTTCAAAGCTTCTCATCCCTAATATTATTCTCAATGAGGCTTATGAATGACTTTCAATATTTTATCGTGAAATCTCACATCTAAATTTGGGTTAAGGGTGATCATCGATCGGTTTGGTCAGTTTTTTTAGAGTTATCAAACCGACCGACTAAGAAAAATATATAAAAAAACTGATCGATTATTTGGTCGGTTCAGTCGGTTTTTAACTGACAAAACTGAATATTTTAATTTTGGTTCGTTCAGTCGATTTTATTTTTATTTTTTTGGCTCGTTCGGTTAGTTTTCGATTTGATTGGTCGGTTTTTTAGTTCGATCGGTCGATTTTTCAGTTTAAACCGAAAAAAAAAAAATTTTTAAAAAAAATATTGTGTTTCTTTTTTTTTCTTTCTTTCTTTTAAAGAATGTTTTAACTTTAAACTAAAATGACTGAAATAGTAGCGCAAAATAACCATAAAATCATAAATATGAAAAATCAAATGGATAAATATAGATTTAAAAATATAAATCAAACTTGAATATAAAAATACATATATTTATATAATAATTTGTGTGTTAGATAATTATAAAATAAAATATTATTAGGTCTATAGGGAGTTGATAAATAATGATATTTAGGTTTGAGGAGAATTTAA
The DNA here is from genome assembly GCA_002914845.1 of Trema orientale. Classification (NCBI taxonomy): domain Eukaryota; kingdom Viridiplantae; phylum Streptophyta; class Magnoliopsida; order Rosales; family Cannabaceae; genus Trema; species Trema orientale. The sequence continues at coordinate 597,179 of JXTC01000018.1, forward strand.
AAAGATATCAAATATTAGTTTTAGGAAAAAAATTTATATTATATAGTATTTTAATATTTTAAATATGTAAATAATTAAATAAAAAATATAAATTAAAGTATTGGTTCGAACGATTCTTTACCGTTTGGTTTGGAGTTAAAAGAAAAATTGACTAAATTAATGTCAATTTCTTAGTTTTCGATTTTTTTGGTTTTATCGGTTTCGGTTTTTTTTTATTAAGGTCGGTTGATTTTTTCCGGGCGATTTTTCTGCACACCCCAATCTGGGTATAATGAATTAGCATCCTCTTTTTTCTTAAAAAGAAATTCGAAAATAAAAATTGCGAAGGACTTTTCACAATTACTACTGTATATTGCATATGTGTGTATGTATAGATATATATATATATTTATCCAATTCAATTAAAATTCTAATTTGGTTTATTTCTATTTTGATACGCGGTTTGTCGGTGTGCAGGATTGGACTGGATAGGATTATATTATTATTTAAGATGGGATTGTATTGGATTGGACTGGATTAATATTAGCACTATACTGTGTTTGGTGCACTACCTGACTAATACTGAATTATAGTAATCTTGTGTTTGGTGTAGGCTGGGATTGGACATTTTATTTTTTAATACAGAAAAATAAATGATAGTAAATGGGCGCGTCTACAGTAGGGGCGTCCCTACGTAGGGCCCTGTCTATTCACCGTTGGATGGGAATCTGTATATAAATAGATTCTCCACAGATTCCCGTTATTCCCCACAGATTCCCATCCAACGATAATTAAGGCATTACCCTACGTAGGGACGCCCCTACCGTAGCCATCCCCTAAATGATATTATCTGGTATTTAAATTAATTTAGTTATAAGTTTGGGCGCGTCTACAGTAGGGGCGCCCCTACGTAGGGTCATGTCTATTCACCGTTGGATGGGAATCTGTATATAAATAGATTCTCTACAGATTCCCGTTATTCTCCACAGATTCTCATCCAACGATAATTAAGGCATGACCCTACATAGGAACGCCCCTACCGTAGCCATCCCTATAAGTTTTATTTACAATTATAAATTCTAATAAATCATTGCAGTTGCTTTTTTTTTTTTAATCAAAAAAATTATATTTTAATCATCGCAATTTGGTTTACTCTTCTGCACAGACTCAAGGTTTACAGATCACAATACCCAATCATCCTTCCTTAGATTTCATTCAGAAAAAAAAAAAAAAAAAAAGGCAAACAATCCAAAACTTCATTTCTTTTCTCTTTCCGCCAAAAACAAAACTTCATTTATTTTCTCTCCAGAAAGAAAAAATAACTAAAACTTTTTTTCATTGTTTTTCTTCCAAGTCGCAAATAAAAGGACATATCTAAGTCCCCAAAAGGAAAAAAAAAAAAAAGAAACAAAACAAAAAATTCCCAAATAAAAGAAAACAGAGCAAATATAATATAACCCATGGATAAAACAACTTGATCTATTTTCAGAAAACAAAACCCCCCAAATTTTTTGTTTCCACTTACAAATATATTGCTTAATTCAAAATTTTAAAGAAATTAAAGACTTTTTTTTTTTCCCTTATTCGTAGGAGATAAAAGAAGCAAAAATAAAGAAAAGACTCAAAAATTGATTTATGAGAAACATACAAGCAGTTCTTGAATCTTTTTTTTTTCTCTTGCAACCATTAAGGAGTTGCAGATTTGGTGGGAGGAAATTTCACTCCAGAAGGTAGAAGAAGAAGACCCAGAGCTGGGGAAAAGTCGCGTGAGAAAGGGAGGGAGGGGTCTAACTTTAGTCCCAGCCTCTCAGGCTTATTTTAATCCACCCTCTCGATGGGTTATTTTTATCCCTATCTAAGGCTCTTATATTAGGCCAGGATTATTTTGTCCGATGGGCAGTGACAACACCAAACACAGGATAAGGCCATAATAGTCCAGTCCCATGGCTTGTCCGGTGCACTAAACGGGCCGTTAATCTTTGTTGTTTTTGAGTTTCTTTTTGTCCCTTTCTGGTAGTTGTTTCCCTTTTTATTGCCGTTTGCATTTCTTATGTCGTTGGTTTTCTTTAATTTAGTTGTCGCTTTTACATTAATGTTATCGTTTTTGAGTTAACGTGTCATTTGACTATTCTATTGCCCTCAAAACGACATTTCAAAATGCCGTTTTTAAAGGGTGTAGTGTAGGTGTGTTATTTTAATTTATCTTGATAATAGGGACACTAAACGTTATTTTAATAAAGTTTAGGGCTGACCCTGTAATTTCGTGTAAGTAAGGAAAAGAAGAGGGCATTTAATTTCCTTTTTCGCGGCAGTTGCAGAGGCTGGCCGGAGAGCTTGGCTCAAATTTTCAATTTCCAAAAGAGAAACGGAGATATCAGCTATGGCGGGTACGTAATTATTTTTATTTTAAATTTTGGCGAAAATTTTTTAGACTTGGGTTTTTNTTTTTTTTTTTTTTTTTTTGGAATAATGCGCAAAAGGATCCGAAAGAGAGGATAAGGTCTCACTGGAGCTCACAGAGGAAATTCTTCAGAGTATGGAAGTGGGCATGGCTTTCAAAGACTACGTACTTATTTTCCTTTCCCTTTCCTTTTTATTTCTCTATTTATATATCAAAATGTTTTGTTCTTTTTTTTTTTTGCCCCCTGGGTATAGTTCTGTAGTTCTAGACTATTCAAATTGATTGCTCCTCAAGATTTTTGCTTTTCTAATTAACTTTTCTGGGTTTAGTTCTGTAGTTTTTAATATTATTCAAATTGTTGTTCAATTTGTTAGCTCCTCCATATTTTTATTTTTGTGTGTGGATTATATGGTTTGTGAATTTAATATCATGTCAGAGTGGTAGAATCAGTTCAATGGACTTTCACAAGACATCCAGTTATCTCGTTACTGCAAGTGATGATGAGTCAATACGCTTGTACGATGTAGCCAGTGCAACGTAAGTTATGCTGCTTCGTTAGTTTCTTTTTCCTTTTCTGTTCCTGTTTTTTGTTTTGTTCACTGTTTCTTGGTTCTCCTGATCGTTTAAAATCAATCGGTACGAATTTCGGGGTGTTTTTTCCTACTTTCGTTTTGGTTTCATGTAGTTTGAATGTCACTTTAGTTCCATGCTTGTAGTTCTTATTTCTTTTGGCATTGCATGAATCTTGAGGTGCATTTTCTTTTGTCAGTTGCTTGAAGACAATTAACAGCAAGAAGTATGGGGTTGATCTTGTTTGCTTTACTTCTCACCCAACAACAGTCATATACTCTTCGAAAAATGGTTGGGATGGTATGTTATCTGAACATAGTTCTGGGTTTGCATTATATAAATAGATTTGGATATTTACGTGATTGCTTGATTCAGAATCCCTGCGGCTTCTGTCATTACATGACAATAAGTACTTGCGGTATTTTAAAGGTCACCATGACAGGTATGGTTGATTGGTTTCTCAAACTATTGGCATGCGTTTCACTGGAGTGAATTTTGTACTAAAGATCTTTGTAAGAAGAGAGCTGTCTTTATATTTTTTTTGCAGGGTTGTCTCGCTTAGCTTGTGCTCTCGCAAGGAATGCTTTATCTCTGGCTCTCTTGATCGAAGTGTTTTGCTTTGGGATCAACGAGTTGAAAAGTGCCAGGTGGGGATGTTGGTATAATATTCTCTTTTTACGCTATAGTTATTTTGTACTCATTTTTTATATGTTATCCTTGTCAGGGTCTTTTACGTGTACAAGGAAGGCCTGCTACAGCATACGATGACCAAGGGCTAGTTTTTGCTATTGCCTTTGGTGGATACATACGAATGTTTGATGCTCGCAAGTATGAAAAGGTTAGTTTGGTCATTAGAATTTTAGAATGTATTGGAGCTTCCAATATTGTTTCCAAATTGAGATGTTTAATTGGAACTAAATGATGACTATTGAATTGTTTAGGGCCCCTTCGAAATTTTTTCTGTTGGAGGAGATATTTCTGATGCTAATGTTGTAAAGTTCAGTAATGATGGGAGACTTATGCTTTTAACAACTAAAGATGGGCATATTCATGTACTTGATTCTTTTCGTGGCACACTCGTAAGTCGTTTACTTTCAACTCAATTTCATGAGGAAATTTTACTAGAATATTGGATAATCCAGTCATACGTAATATGCTTTGTGTGACAAGCGTGATTTTTTCTTCTTTCCATTTCTTTTTATTTTTGGCTAACGTCTTTTCCTTTTCAATTGTGTTTTAGTTATCAACGTACAATGTAAAGCCAGTTTCAGAAAGTTCGACATTAGAAGCTTCTTTCAGCCCTGAAGGAATGTTTGTTATATCAGGTTGGAAGCTGGTCTCTCTTTTTTGTTTTTTTCCTGGTTAATTTTTAGCTAATAACTCATTAACTGATAATTTGCTCACAAAATTCACGTCATATTTTGTACCATAAGAAGTTTCGATGAATCCATTTTTGGTAGCGAGAACAAAATGTGCATTGGAGACATGTGCCTTAGATCCAGTCCATGATAGAAGTGTATTTGTTTTCTCTTTTACTTGACTTACATGTGCCTTAGATCCAGTCCATGATAGAAGTGTATTTGTTTTCTCTTTTACTTGACTTACTGGATAAATAACTTCTCGGTTTCGGCAGGTTCTGGCGATGGTAGTGTCTATGCTTGGAGCGTCCGAAGTGGGAAAGAAGTATGTTGAACTTCTTCATTGATAACATTTGCATTTGTACATACTGTTCTTTTTGTTATTTTCTCCTGTTTTTGTTCCTAATAATATAACTGGTGTATTTTATTGTCTAGATTATAGTTTCTATGTTCTCATGTCAATTGTAGTTTTCAGATTGGATTCGCTACCATTATACTTGCTTCAACATGATGTATTTCGCTACCATTATACTTGCTTCAACATGATGTATTTCATTAAATTTAAAGAGCGCATGTTACTCAAAAATACGAGTGAATGCCATTACTGGTTTCGATCGTAAAGCCTTTAACATTAATAAGCTTTGCTAACTCAATAGGAAGTCATACTATCATCATCATGATTAGCTACTTCTATATGCTTTTTTTCCCTCATAATTTTATCCATTGAACTCCGCGTGCGCACTGTGCACACTCCTGCTTACACTTCGACTCTGGTGTCAGGTAGCAAGCTGGATGAGTGCTGAAAACGAGCCTCCTGTCATCAAATGGGCTCCTGGAAACCTTATGTTTGTGACTGGGTCTTCTGAACTATCATTCTGGATTCCAGATCTGTCCAAACTCGGAGCTTATGTTGGAAGGAAGTAGAAACACTGTCATGAACTTGCTCCTAAGTTCAAGTGCTAAGCAGTCAAAATGTAAGCTTACTGTCAATTGTTGGTTCAAGTTTAGGTTGCCGCCGAACTTTGCCTGTTTCCTTGCCTCTGTCAAGTTGTTCACTTGTCTGGGACATTTATGCATCAGAGAAAAGCAGATATGTAATGTGTTGAGTAATAATTCTTTTCTGTGAAGTACCTCTGCATAAGTTTCGTTGATGCTCTGCCTGTTGCTCAGTGCCCCTGCCCCATATCGTTATCTGCACCTTAAACAGTTCAGAAGAATGATTCAAGGCTGAGAGATATAGATTCTACAGTGTCTCTAACAAGTTTTCGATATTGAAGATCTTCCCCTAAATTGTTATCATGGCCGTGAAGCAAAACTCAGAGATCATTCAATTTTTGTAGTGTGATACTATTGCCATGTCTGTATGGATGCTTAGTAAATATTATATTTATAGTTTATAGGCATGTTGATTTTTGATATTTGAACAGTGTCCTTTTTCTCACTGTTCTCCTACTTGGTTGTAGATATCCTAATGCTCATCAAACGCTATGTTATTTATGTCAATCTGGCTAGGACACCAGTCTTTTGGGGTGCCATAGCCCTAAGTTCATTATATTCATCAGTTTCTACTAATCACAAGATTCACAACACGGGGAAATAATATACTAGAGGAGTCAACTCTGGAAGACGTAATCCCTACTGTCTGAGGTGAGTTTAGGAGAAAAAAATCATGTTCCAGTCTTCTTGGCTTCTTCTGTTAAATTCTTCTAATTTCATGGGTAGCAAAGTTAATGTACTGCATGATAAAGATTTTAGTGATTAAAGTTTGTACTCTTCATAAAAACAAGCCTATTCATTCTATCCAAATGGCTCCATCAATCTTGCATCTTATTGAGGTTGAGGCCTTGGTTATTGAGGTACATACAGAAGAAAGGAAGTTTTGAAATTGTATGCATGTTAAATATGTCTTGGCACTTATGGCTATGATGTAGTACTTGCGTAACAAACTCTGTGCTCTTAATCCTGATAGATAGAAATCTGGACTCGGCAAATGGCAAGCAAACTAGCTTGGGGAAAGCTTTTGAAAAAACTTTATATGAAATGGGCTGAACATTGTGATCAATGGTCATGCCTCATGTTTCTGGTAAGGGACATTACGTACTTGAAGTCTCAAAAAGCTTTGAAGATCTTCTTGGATCCCCAATTAAATCTCTCCAGTATAACCATAGAGAATAGAAGCATTGTCTATTATTTCCTCTTTGAGGCCATTCTCTCTCTCTCTCTCTCTCTTAGGGGCATAGTTCCCTAAAAGACATTAGGGCCATCCCCAAAACCAAAAGTCACGAAAATTTGTCAAACCAATCAAAGGAAAGCATCCACCCAAAATCTTCTTGATGGAGACCTTAATTACAAAGCCGTGAGTAAAAGAGGTAGCTAGACTAGTGGATGCAAAAGAAAACAATCAAGTATCTTTAATGTCTGTATTCCTGTCATCAGTCATCACATTGATCTGTATAACCACCTTTTTATCTGTACCGTCCAAATGTACTTACAAAACATGCTAAACCGATCAGACGGCCGGTTCTGTCTAATGTGTGATCAACCTGCCGTGTTGTGCTTGATGCTTTGTTGATAGACCATTCGGCCATTCTCTTACATCTAAAAGGGTATTTATCGTTTTGTATGCTGAATAGATATGAAATGTCGGATAAGATGTATTCTCCTTTTATACTTTATTTTTCTCTAGATAAATTATTAAAGAAAAAATGATGTCGTCACTCGTTAGACGTAATAAATCTCAGTCATTCATTAGAGTGAGTCTCATAGTTGAGTCTTGCATCTTAATAAAAGATTAAGACTGAACAAGGCGTATCACTGTATCTCTCCTCTTTATAAAATAAAAAAATCTCGAGTTGTTTGAAAAATGAAAAAATAAAATAAAAAATCATTAGGCTTTTCATACATAGGTGTTTTACAAGTTGGTCTTATGTTTTGAGGCGTAGTTTGCAGCTGCACATGCCAAAACGTGGATTGCTTCACTTGCTCCGAGTACCCAATTTTAGTAACCCACGCTTACAAAATTACCATTTAGCAGCACGGTGGACACTATAGTTAGACACTAGAATTTAGTTTGAATTAATGGCTAAGATTGGACATTCTGGTTTGCTCTGAGTATTTAATATTTTAATTCCAGCTCTTGAATGATTTTTATTGTATCACATTGACTCCAGTTATATTGACCACAGACCACTCGTGCTTAAGGTGTGAACAACAAATATGCCTTGTAGACATTAGGATGACTTGTGCACTAGGAAACTTGTATTCTGGTAATATGCAGTTTTTGAAGTCCAGTCGTTTTAGGGTAAAAAAATTGCAAATACTTACAGCTGTTGATATATATATATATATGTATATATTACACGTACCAAACAATTGGATGTAATTGGGTATAACTGTGGATCTCACTCTGTGAGTCTCTCTATGGTTACAAACCTATTAAGGGTCAAAAAGGGCTGCAACGTCTATGTTGAAAAATCGAGTGAATGTCCATGATTTACAATTTGCTCTAGGACAAAAAACAGTTATTTTATTCTCCGTCCCCAGAAAGAAAATTTAAAAAAAGGAAGAATAGTTTTGTGGTATTTACGAAGTGGGTTCAAACTTCAAAATTTATACCCTTCTCTAGCTACTTTACAGAAACGGCTGCATATTATTACCTTTCTCACTTTCATCATTTTTGCCCCCCAACAGTATCTTTCTGTATTTTTCTTTATACCATTCGATATCATTGGCAAATCTTTTCGACCATGTACACAAGAAACCAACATGACGCCTAGAGTTACTCTAACCTCACCATTGAATCTCTCTCTCTCTCTCTCACAATCTAAAACTCTCCAAACTCCCAACGGACCCCACCACAAATCTTTCCTTAATCTATACATTTTAGCATTCATAATCACGGAATATTCTTGGGAAAAGAACAAGTTATCCCAAATTATAAAATTAGCCAATTAAGTTCTTAGCGTGACACGTGTCAACTGCCCATTAAGTTTGAGCTTCAAAACAAGTGTCTAGGCAATACACAAAAGTACTACACCATCATGATTATCAACAACAACAACCTTAACAAGCATAACATTATATAACTCCATTAGAAACATCATTAATCAGTACCTAACTAATTAAGGAGTAGTTAAGGACCATATATATATATATATATATTTATCTTTTATGCATGGGATAATTAGTTAATTAGCAAACTTAACAACACATTACTTAAAAGGAATCCGGCGAGCTACGGCTGTAGGAGTTGAGGCGGAGCTCAAGGGAAGCCCGGGAGCCGCCGCGGCCGCCGCCGTCGGGACAACACCACCCCGAGTAGTAGCCGGCGCCGCCTCCGCCGGAGTAGTTGGGCTTGAAATTGTTGGCGAAGCCATTGATGTCCTCAGCGTGCATGGGGAAGAGAGGAAGCGTTTCAATCTCAGGGGCATGGATTTCTTCATATTCTGCTTCATTTCCTTCTTCTTGTTCTTCTTCTTCTAAGGCTTCTTCAAAAGGTATTGTTGATGATCTCTTCTCAAACAGGGCGTTGTAAGTTGAAGAGTAGGGATTGGCCACACCAACCCATCCAAAGTTGTGGCTTATGGATCCACCATTCACTCCACTGCTACTACATGACTCCTGCTTCAAAATTAACGGTCAAACTCAAGAATTTATGTATATACATACATACATATATATATATACATATATATATACACACACGTGTACAAGCTCAAGAACTACTACTATATTTACTTTTAGACTTTTTTTTAGGTCATATACTAAATTAGTTCCAGTAATTGATTAGATCTCTCCTTTCATAGCAAAGACAATTAGTGCAACATTGTTCGTATAATTTATGGTGATCATTTAGTTTTTTGAATATTAGTAACAAAAAAAAAAAGAAGCTTTTTGCCCCCATCAAAATTTGGTTCAAGTGAAACGGAATAAATTTGGTTCAAGTGAAAAGGAATTAAAGCAAAAAAAAAAAAAAAAAGAATCTTCTCTTAGTTTGTCCCTCTCTATAGATCTTTATCACATTAATGGTTAAAACCAGTTTTGGATGGATATGTTGTTGTACTGATTACAAATATATAGAGAAAAAAATTGCTTCACCCACATATATGGTGCAAGTTTATATTTTTCGGTCGTTTCTTTCCATCTTTATGTGTACAAATATGTATGTTATATATAACATATCCTTAGAAAATTTGAAAAAAGAAGTGAATATACATAACTTTGTATTGTTTATGAAACACCCAATAACAATGATCGATCATGCTTTGCTTGGTGCCAAAGTGACAAGTACCCTTTTCCCTTAGTTACGAATAGTATAACTCACCCTAAAATTCACACCTCCGTATCCGAAGTGGCCCATCTGACCAACCCCCCCAAGCATACTCGTCGCCGAAGAATTAGGAGCTGTTGAAGAAACAACTGCCAAAACAAAAACCACAATTTTACTCCAAATATAACAAAAGTGCTAAAAGTAGTCGTTAATCTCTAAGATCATCATGACATATATGTATACACACATATGTGTATATATATATTATGAGATTGTGGCTCACCGGGAGAATACTTAATGTTGTGATTAAAGGACTGATGATGATCTTGATGATGATCAGGTTTCCAAGCCGTTGGTAACATAATCCCTCTTTGCATGGGAGTTTGATTGTTATGATCGTTAGTAGTAGAAGCAGTAGTAGTAGTAGTGAACCTCTTCTTCTGCCTCTCTCTAGCTTTATGGTTCTGAAACCAGTAAAAGACATTCTTACCTTCGATCTTACCGTACTGTCTTAACCTCGCAGAGATCCTCTGAATCTGCTCTGCTGTTGGGGATCGGACCCCATTGTTGTAGTAAAGTTCTTTGAGTATTCTAATCTGGTCAGTTGTTGGAGTCCATCTCGTACTGCTTTGCCTGCACAGAAACCCACCTGAGGATCCCTTTCCACCACTACTGCCTCCATCATCGTTTTGTTGAGCTTCCATTATATATCAATATATAGTGTGATATATATATATATATGTCTGTTATGGATTCAAAGCCAAGCTATGTAGCTAGATACAACAACAAGAAAACAAATTATGTAATGTAGATATAAAGAGAGAGTGAGAAAGGGGTTTGAAATGAAAATATGTTTGTTGGGATAATATTGAAGATGGGTTATTTATTTATTTTTTAAAAAAGTGGTATTAAAAAGAAATCAGAGAAATATCTGATGGAGAAGGACTGAAGTTGATAGAGAGAGAGAGAAGAAAGAACGGAGATTTATAAAAAGGGGAAGGGACAAAAGAGGGTTTAGAAAGGTAGGGTATCAGGGGAATTACTTGGATCAAAAGGCAATTTTATAAAGATATAACTTAGAGAGAGAGAGAGAGAGAGAGAGATGTACTGATCTAGCTATAATTATAATATGTATGAGGCATGAAGTGAAATGTTGCATGGAAAGAAAGAAAGAGAGGGTTCTGAATGAATGAATGAATGGAAATACAAATGAGTGAGTTTTTTTAGAGTTGGATGAGAGGGTTCTTCTTTTAATGGAGATATGGTTCTTTTTTCTCTTTTTTATTACCACTTCCAATGACCGTATATACTACAAAGATATATATTCTTATTCTTGTACTTACCCTTAGGTTTCTCAGGGGCAAAATTGTCAATTCATTATTCTGATGATCAACTCAACCCCTATATATACCCAGCTTGTCGTATAGGTCCCAAAAGGTACTACTTATATAATTTCCTTTAGGGTTTCTATTTTTTGGTTCTGTTAACCCTCTAAATAATTGAACTGATATTATCCCCTCTAGGAAAATATATTGAGCACCACAAATGTGAGTTTAATTACTAATGAGTTGAAGATATGCATTTAAAGTAGGCTGCAATGGTACTTCTTGGCCTTAATTAATAATATTAATAGCTAGCTGGTGAGCTCTATGATATACATGCATATATATGCAGAAACAGTATGTATATGTATGTACATGTACTTATTATAAAGCATCTAATTTGCTAGCTATGACCAACTTCAGGCCTAATCATTTACAATTCTTATCAGCTAAAGATACAAGCTAGTCATGGGGCGAGATAACAAAGCACTAATTTTTAATTGAAATATATGTATATGTACACTTTGCATGCAATATGCTAATATTGGCTGAAAACCAAAACAATATCATGCCGGATCTTATGACAAATCAGAATCAGTTACGTACTCGTACTTCATATAATTTGTCCGTTTAATATTTGAACCTTTTCCACCAAAATAATATACATGTCTAAAATTTGTTAATGTTTATGTATGTTTCAGAACACTGATAAATTAAGTACTCCAATTCATATATGGAGAGAAGCTTCCTAATTATATGATCTGAAATTATTGAAAACCGATCTCTCTATATATATATATACATATATTACATATATCGCATTAGTACTTAGCTTTGCTACTGGTAATGTGCCTACAAAAAGAGTTTTGGTCATCAGTGTGCATGACTGAGCATTGTTTTTCTGCTACCAAAAAAACGAGACATTAAAATAAAAATAGTACCAAGTTATAGAAGTACATGACCAAATTATGAAGGATGATGTTTGTAGTCCTTCATACGACGGAGCACGCGACCCAAACATTAATGCGAAAGCATTAAATAGGGAGACTTATGATAGTTTCTGGAGATTTTTAAGTCTATGTTCCTTTGCTTGGAATTAAGCTTTTTATGTTTATGTACGAATAGTATATCATCATGGAAACTGGAAAGTTTCATCATTTTTTGCCCATTCTTCCAGTCTATGTGTATATATATAAGTATAAATATTTGTTCTTTGTACCTTTCCATATGTATTTCCTCAACAGCCAAACTACCTAGTTAATTATTTGCTATAATAACCAATGTCTTTAGTACAAAATCCTCTCAATCAAATGTAACAATATATATCTAATCAAATGTAACAACTTATGAAAATCTAGTAAGAACCCAAAACATACATATAAGCTATATATATGTATATCACATAAAAACTTTTTGTGTACAAAATTGAATAACTCTCGTTTTGTCATGTTCAGGACGTTCAATCATTTATTGTCTTTTGTGGTGGAAAGCCTTTACAAATACAGATGGGGAAGCAACATGAGAATTTTATGTTAAAGAACCAAAGTGTCTTTCTTTCTTGTTCATTACTATATAGAATATGTGTAAAAAGTCATATGTCACAGTCACATGGAAACGAACCAATTAAACAGTGAAAAAGAAATAGAAAATATATATTTATATATATCCCTTAGCCTATCTTTCATATTAAATTTGCAGGGGAATAGAAAATTTTCTTTTTATCTCCTTGAATTCAACCAGTTGCAGTCTCATTCCCTTTTTCTACAACTCTGACATGCAGCTCTTTCTTCCTCTCAGTTTCAACTTTTTCAGATTGTATAATTTGTTTGATTTTGACACTATCATCATGAGATTTTCCTTTCCTTATCATACATTCATACACGGCCTTTGCCTTTGTCTCTCTCTCTCTCTCTCTCTCTCTCTCTCTCAAATTATGCGAGCACCCTTTTATTTATATCAAATTTACATTCATACACCTCAAACCAAAAAATATTTATTGTCCTAGCTTAGGCTGTAAAAGGACTCTCTCTCTTTCTCTCTCCCTCTCTCACACAAATTATGCGAGCACCCTTTTATTTATATCAATATTACATTCATACACCTCAAACCAAAAAATATTTATTGTACTAGCTTAGGCTGTAAAAAGACTAAAAAATCATGAAACTCATTTAACTATATATTTTTCTATTAATCTGAACAATTAATTGCTATTTTGATAGAAATAGTTTATCACAAAAAATTTTAAACTAAGATTTTGTCAAATTTGATTAATGAATGGGTGCTTTTTTTTTTCTTTTTGGCTTTTCTAAGGAACAATTGTAGGAAATTAGATCATTTGAAGATGTCTTTTAGTAAATAACCTATTTTATAAAACTTTTACAAAATAAACCTTTTAATAATTTGGAAAGCTTGTGGTTGAAACTACTTTACAAAAAGGGTTTTCAAAAGTAGGTCATTGCAAACCACCCTTGTAAAGAGTCATAATTTTCGGTGCAAATTATTTCATTGAAAATTGGAACTTAAACATAAATCAATCAAAGGGAGTAAATATAAAACATAGTTTTTCTTTTTAATATTTATACGCATGATATTAATTAATACTAAATAAATATGGCCTATAGGTTTTCGTTCCTTTGTCCAAAATACAGTCAGTCTTTGATTAACTTTTCTTTTGGAGTTGATTTGTCATTGAAGCTCTCCATAAATCTGTCCTTCTCTTATCCAAAATCCAGAGTTGCTTACCTCATAATGGAGTGCCCTTTAGTGTTCATAGCCGCAGTGGTACTCTCCCTTTTCTTTCGGGTAATCATCCTCCCGTTGTTATTTTCTCCCCCCATATCTCTCAACATACATCACAATATCATTCCCATATCTCTCTCTCTCCCCTACTCTCTCTCTCTCTCTCTCTCTCTCTAGACTGCTACTATACTAGTTACTCCTATATATCTCAATATTTTCTTTACTTTTCCTTTCCTTTCCTTTTCATTTTCTCTCTTTACCCAAGTCTAAGAAAGTGACTTACAACTACATGGCAAACCCTAGCCACAAGCCTTTTGTACCTTTTATTCCCTTTTTTTTAATTGGTATAATTTGATTTGGAAACAAAAGCTAAAAGGTACGAATAAATTTTAGTATTAAAATAAAAAAAGAAAAACCATACTCAAATTACTTAGAATGTCTATGACTTAATTTCCTACGTACCTTAATATGCTCATGTAGTAGCTATATCTATATGTATATATAGACTCTCTGGAGTACTGTGATGTGGCAGTAGTGGTTACTTTCATGTGGTTTAATATTGTGTTTGTTTCTACGGTTCTAGGTTTTGTAGAGTGGACCTATTATTCCATAAATGCAGCCTTGGTTGCGGTCCACTTCCACACAAAATAGCTACTACTAAGATCAAGCTTCTATGTCTCTCCCATAATAAATGCTCCCAAATATTGACTGAATCTCTTAGAAGGACCACAATTACAATGTCTTCTTCTTCCTTTTTTTTTTTTTTTTTGCCGGTTTTAAATTTTAGTGCCTGTTTAACATTTATATCAGTTTGTTGTGAAAGTGACGGCTAAATAGGTATTGAATACATTATTTGAACCTTACATTTAAAGTTTTGAAATGGGTTTAGTTATTAAGTAAAGGGAAGTATCTCATGAGCACATCATGAATTTTCTAAAAATGTCATTTAATTAAGTCAATATCACTGTACAGCTCATACTCTCAATTAAGTGGCAGGGAATTTGACAAGGGGTTTTAATAGATGAGTTAAAAGGGGTAAAAATCTTAAACTAATGAGAAACCTCTCCCTTCTTTTCTAGCATATGGTATATGGAGAGAGGAATCAAAGAGATAATTAAAGATCAAGAAAATGGCTTAAGCCTTTTTACATTACATGACTAAGTGGTCAAAGGTCAAATAAGGCAGAGTTTGAGCATATAATTAAAGTTCGCTCGAATCAGCATGCTCACTATTGATGCTACCCTCCAAAGTGATCCAAATGGTTAAACAGCTTGATCGATGCTTGTTCGGGCCTCCAACTTCAGTACTATTAAGGCCCAAAACATTTACGCTTTTGTTTGTTTTTGGGAAATGGACCCGACTACCAGTGATTTGGACTCAAATGATTTTTTATTAGTATTTGAAAAAATAACATTTTTAGTAGTGTCATAGTATTGTGTCATGTGTGACAGGGGTCATACAATTTAGGACTAATGAATGATCACAAATTGTATGATTCTCCATCAAATAAGGTCACACAGCACTGTAATATTACTAAAAATATCATTTTTCAAAACACTCATAAAAAGTTATTTAAGTCTAAATTAAGAATATTTATGTCAATTTTCCTTTTTTTTTAAATTTATTGTACTCCCTTTAATTATTTTCCTCCTAGGGTTTTTTTGTTACTAAGTTATTTCCAGATAATAAGGAATGCTAAATTCACTCTCTTTTCTATTCTCTTGTTTCACAGTTTAACATGAACTCCACTAAATCATCTTGTATTTTAATAATGCTATAAAGCATAGTGAAATTCACGTGTAAAGTAGTAAAATATGAGAGTGAAAAAGAGAGTCAAAGATGATGGATTTAGCATTCTTCTAAGATGAAATTATCCGCCTAAGCATACTGCAATTAAGGACATACGATCGAAACCATATAGAAAGTTGGTAGCCATATAAAGTCTTTACAACTCCATATCTTGGACGGAATGTTGATAAAGCATATATGAAGAGAAAAAACATTAAGCACACTTATTGCTGAAGCTTGCAAACAACAATTTACTTCAGTAAAAAGTACTTGAATAAATCAAAATGTGGTTAGTTTATCCACAACATCAAAATCTGACTGCAAAATAACCAATTACAACACTTTAAAGAATCAGTTAGGGCAACTCAGTCATGATCTAGTAGAAGCAATCCAAATTTTGGAACCTGGATTTTTTGAGGGAAAGAAATAAAATTAGAAGAAATTTTATCTTGTTTGGACTCAAATAAAAAATGAGAGAAAATTGTTTTAGAAAAAGCTAATATTAGATTTAATATCATTCATTAGTATATGTAATTATGATAAATTGAATAGAAAAGATAAAAGTTTCGAAAGGGAGCTCTATTGAATTTTAGGAAAATATTTTCCTCTTTCTTTTTACTTGATTTTTCCCTTACAATTTTTTTTTTCCCTTCCAAAAATCCAGGTTTCAAAAGGACTAACGGAGCCTAAAGAGTCTATTGTGCAGCAAAAGAATTTGTATAAGAAAAAAAAGAAGGTTTTTTAATACAAAAATTCTTTGAACTCGAAACAATATAGTAAAATTAACCTGAACTCAATTTTTTAGAATAAAATCCTTTCAAGTCCCTTAATATTAGTTCTGCATAAAAAAAAGATGTTTTTGTTAGTTTCTTTTACAGTTAAGTCCTCATTCTTTTATTTTTGGCTTTTAGGTCATCATTCTTATATTTTTATTTCATATTAATCTCTTTTAATCTTCTCTGTCCAAAACTATCGTTAATTAGCACTTAATTACTCAAAACGTGCTTATCTCAGCAGGAGCAAAATTAGAAATAAAGAGAAATTATTATTTTTAAAAAAAAAGAGTTAGATTATCGTTTTCATTCAAGACGGAAGTAAGAAATTGAAAAATTTTATATGGCTCCAATATGGATCTTCTTTAGTCCAAGTATTCATATATCTAGAAAAGAGATATATGAATACTTGGACCAAATTAGATCCATATTGAAACCATATAAAATTTTGACAATACATGTCCCATCAAATTGAAACAACAAGACATAAAATTAGCAATATATTCATATACCTCTCTTCTAGATATATGAATACTTGAACTAAAGTAGATCCATATTGGAACAATATAAATTTTTTCAATTTCTTACCTCCGTCTTGAACGAAAATAATAACCTAACTTTTTTTTAAATAATAATTTCTCTTTATTTCTAATTTTATCTTGCTGAGATAAGTACGTTTTGGGCAAGTAATAATTAATGACAGTATTGGATAGAAATAATTAAAAGGGATTAACATGAAACAAAAATCTAAGAATGATGATCAAGAGCTACAAATAAAAGAATGAGGACTTAACTGTAAAAGAAGAAAAAAAAAACTAAGAAAACACCTTTCTTTTCTAACAAAACTAATATTATGGGACATTAGGAGATTTTGCTCCAAAAAATTAAATTCGGGGTCAATTTTACTAATTTGTTTCAAATTCAAAGAATTTTTGTATTGAAAAATCCAAAAAAAAATAAAAAATACACCACCTTTTTGACAAGCAACTGAAGTCACTTCCATTGTACCAATATAACCAATTTTGAAAGGTATAAATGTAACCATCCATCTATGCACATGAGGAGTGTCACATTTTGAGGTACGCCTAAAATGTTTCTCAGAATATAGCAACAGTATTAATAGAGTTGTTATCCTGGTGAAGCTTTTATTATACGCTTGAATTTTGAATTCACGTGGCTTAGTATCCTCTACATATCCTACTATTAAGAACGCCAATCTTGTCTACCAGGCACTCCCAAATCATAATCCTAAAATATTACATGTTATCTTACTTTGGCATTGGTTATTTCTTTTTCCTAAGAAGTTTTTGATATAATAGATTTTTTAGCATGGCTTGTTTACATTCTTGTTTATGTTAGTGAGCATTAAATGCTCAGTGTATTAACTGTGTATGCAAAACACGGTTTTCATATTATACACGGTAAAATAAAAGAAAAATAAAACGTGTACAAACTGTGTGATAAGTGTCGTATATTAGGAAACTTTGAGAGAAAAATGTGTAAAGTTTGGAGGAGCCTCAATTATAAATAGGGTTCTCATCTCTCATTGTTTCTCATCCCAGAAAGTGAGAGACACCAAGTGTTAAGAAAGTCAGAGTAAAATTATGAGATTTTATTATCTGAGAGTTAGAGAAAAAATATAATTTTTCTCTTGGGTATATTCGGGGTCTGGGGTGTGAGTTGAGAGTGTTGAATGTAAACACTTGTAAAAGATTTCTTTTTTCTCTATAGTGAAAATCTGCAGCAGCTCCGTGGACGTAGCCAATTTGGGGAACCACGCTAATTTGTGTGTGTCCTGTTTATTTTATTTCGGCATTATTTTTCACATTTATTTTATCGCTTCTACTATTGTTTGTTTATTGGGGAGTTTATTCCCTAACAACTGGTATCAGAGAGCTAAGGTTCGATTTAGTGGGAGCGATGGCTGGAGGTGAAGGATCAGAACCCGGAGTTAACAAGTTTGACGGTACAGACTTTTCGTACTGGAGAATGCAGATCAGTGATTATCTGCATAGTAAAAAGTTGCATCAGCCTCTATCAGGGAAGAAACTCGAGAAGATGGAGAATGACGGCTAGGAACTCATTGATCGACAGGTGTTAGGCGTAATCTGATTGATGCTAACGAAGAACGTTGCTCATAATGTGGCAGAGGCAAAAACCACAGCAGAGATGATAAGCATCCTGTTAGACATGTATGAGAAGCCGTCGGCAAATAACAAGGTACATTTGATGAAGAAGTTGTTTTATTTAAAGATGGGAGAAGGTGCTTCAGTTGCAACACATATCAATGAATTCAACACGATCGTTTCTCAATTGACGTCCGTCGAAATTAATTTCGATGATGAAATTTGTGCTCTAATTCTGCTGGCGTCTCTACCAAACAGCTGGAAACTAATGAAGGCTGCGGTTAGCAATTCTGTAGGTAAAGGAAAGCTGCAATTCAATGATGTTAGAGACCAAATTCTGGCAGAAGAAGTTCGCCAAGGAATGGCAGAGACAAGTCCAGATCTGGAAGAAGACTGGAATGCTGGAACTGTGGCAAGACTGGCCACATAAAACAGAATTGGAGAGTACCAAGGAGAGACGATAGTAGAAACGATGCGAATACCGTTATTGATGAGGTACAAGACGCTTTACTATTATCTGTAGATAATCCAATTGACTCTTGGGTCTTAGACTCTGGAGCTTCATTTCATACTACTGCATACCGTAATGTATTAGAGAATTATGTCACTGATAATTACGGAAAGGTTTATCTAGCCGATGGAGAACCTTTAGATATTGTTGGTATGAGTGATATCCATCTGAAGATGTCAAACGGATCGGTGTGGAAAATCCAGAAAGTAAGGCATGTACCGAGATTGATGTGAAACTTTATATCGGTAGGACAGTTTGATGAGGAAGGACACAATGTGACCTTCACTGGTGGCTCGTGTAAGGTTAGCAAAGGAGCCATGGTTGTTGCTCGAGGAAATAAAACTGGAACTCTTTACATAACTTCCAGTTGCAGAGATACTTTGGCAACCGTCGACGCTGAAGTTAATTCAAGTCTATGGCACTGTAGACTTGGACATGTGAGCGAGAAGAGAATGAAGGTAATGCTGTCAAAAGTAAAACTACCAGAGCTAAAGTCAGTTGAGCATGGCCTGTGCGAAAGCTGTATCTTTAGCAAGCAGAAGAGGGTGAGTTTTTCGAAAGGCAGAAGAGAATTGAAAGCAGCAAAATTGGAGCTGGTTCATACAAACGTGTCGGGGCTATCTCCTGTGACATCCCTTGGAAGCTCAAGATACTATGTGACATTCATTGACGATTCGAGCAGAAAGGTATGGGTTTATTTTCTGAAAAATAAATCTGATGTTTACGATATTTTTAAGAAATGGAAAGCCATGGTTAAGAATGAGACTAATCTAAAAGTGAAATGCTTGCGGTCTGATAATGGGAGAGAATATGATGATGATGATTTCAAGAAATATTGTGCCGTTAATAGGATCAAGTTCGAGAAAACCATTCCAGGGAAACCTCAACAGAATGGTGTTACTGAAAGAATGAACAGAACCCTGAATGAACGTACAAGGAGCAGGTTGCACGCAGAGTTACCAAAGACATTCTGGGCCGATGCAGTTAACACCGCTGCATATCTTATCAACAGAGGGCCGTCAGTACCATTGGATTGCAAAATACCAGAGGAGGTCTGGAGCAGTAAAGAGGTAAATATTTCTTTCCTAAAAATATTTAGTTGTCTATCTTATGTTCATATAGACCCTGCCAATAGAAGTAAACTTGATCCCAAGTCTAAAAAATGTTTCTTTATTGGTTATGGTGATGCTGAGTTTGGTTATCGTTTCTGGGATGACCAAAATAGGAAGATCATCAGAAGCATGGACGTCATATTCAACGAAGAGATAATGTACAAGGACAGATTGGGCACCAGAGCTGATAGTGTATATCCTGAAGTAAAAAGAGCTGGGGTAATACCATTGAATGACATCCCAGTAGATGGCCAGAAAGATCAAAAAGCTGTAGCACCAGCAGCAGACCCACAGACCCCAGTGGATGAACTCAGAATATCTTCCAGAATAATTCAACCTTCTCAGAGATATTCTCTGGTACTGTATTACATTTTATTGACTGATAAAGGCGAGCCAGAGAGTTATGAAGAAGCGGTGCAGAATGATGAATCAATCAAGTAGGAGTTAGCCATGAAAGATGAGATGGAGTCACTGGCGTTCAATCAGACATAGGAACTGGCCGAACTACCAGAAGGAAAGAAGGCGTTAAACAACAAGTGGGTGTACCGAATAAAAAAAGAACATGATGGTAGCAAGCGGTACAAAGCAAGATTTATTGTCAAAGGCTTTCAACAGAAGGAAGGCATCGACTACACCGAGATTTTCTCTCCAGTGGTTAAATTGACCACTATCAGAACAGTACTTGGGTTGGTGGCTAAAGAAGACTTGCATCTAGAGCAATTAGATGTCAAGACGGCATTTCTTCATGGTGATCTGGAAGAAGAAATTTACATGAAGCAGCCACAAGGTTTTGAAGTACAAGAGAAAGAGAAAATGGTGTGCAAACTTCAAAAGAGTCTGTATGGCCTGAAACAGGCTCCAAGACAGTGGTACAAGAAGTTCGATACATTTATGAGTAATAATGGTTACTTGCGGTACCAGGCAAATCATTGCTGTTACGTGAAGAGATTTGACAATTCCTATATTATTCTACTTCTATATGTAGGTGATATGTTAATTGCTGGAACTAATATGGAGGAAATCGATAAGCTCAAGAAAGAATTGTCAATGGAGTTTTCTATGAAGGATTTAGGAGCTGCAAAGTAAATCCTTGGGATGCGGATTTCTAGAGACAGGGTGAAAGGGAGTTTGAAGCTATCTCAGGAGGAGTATGTGAAGAAGGTGCTTAGCAGATTCAACATGAATAATGCAAAGTCTGTAAGTACTCCTTTGGCTAGTCACTTCAAACTAACCAAGGAGCAGTCACCATCAACAGAGCAAGAGCGAGTTCACATGGCCAAGGTGCCATATTCTTCTGCTATTGGCTACCTTATGTATGCCATGGTGTGTACAAGACTGGATATAGCACATGCAGTAGGAATTTTGAGCCGATACATGAGCAATCCAGTAAAACAGCACTAGGAAGCGGTGAAGTGTATTCTCAGGTACTTGAGAGGCACCAGCAACATGGCCTTGTGCTTCAGAAAGTCAGATTTGGGTTTACAAGGCTATGTAGATACTGACATGGCTGGTGATGTAGACGGCATGAAGAGTACTACTGGATATGCATTCACATTAGGTGGTACAGCTTTTAGCTGGGTCTCAAAGCTACAGAAGATTATCGCTCTATCTACTACTGAAGCAGAGTATGTTGCTGTGACAGAAGCAAGGAAGGAGTTGATCTAGTTGCAAAGCTTCTTGGAGGAACTGGGTCATAATTATGGGAAGAACACTTTGCATTGTGACAGTCAAAGTGCTATTCATCTTGTGAAGAACCCTGTGTATCATGCTCGGACAAAGCATATACAGGTTCGGTATCACTTCATACGCTCAGCTTTGGAAGATGGAGTCTTAGTACTAGAGAAGATTCCAGGAAGCAAGAACCCAGTGGATATATTAACGAAGACGGTGACCATTGACCAACTGAAGCTATGTTCAGCTTCAGTTGGCTTGCAAGCATGAAGAAGAGAGAAATGAGCTGCTGCATTGATCGAATGTGAAGAAATGATTGGAATCAAGTCTTCAAGT
The DNA here is from genome assembly GCA_002914845.1 of Trema orientale. Lineage (NCBI taxonomy): Eukaryota > Viridiplantae > Streptophyta > Magnoliopsida > Rosales > Cannabaceae > Trema > Trema orientale. The sequence goes on from JXTC01000018.1 coordinate 619,134, forward strand.
GGGAGGTTGTTAGTGAGCATTAAATGCTCAGTGTATTAACCGTGTATGCAAAATACGGTTTGCATATTATACACGGTAAAATAAAAGAAAAATAAAACGTGTACAAACCGTGTGTGATAAGTGTGGTATATTAGGAAACTTTGAGAGGAAAATGTGTAAAGTTTGGAAGAGCCTCAACTATAAATAGGGTCCTCATCTCTCATTGTTTTTCATCCCAGAAAGTGAGAGACACCAAGTGTTAAGAAAGTCAGAGTAAAATTGTGAGATTTTATTCTTTGAGAGTTAGAGAAAAAATACAATTTTTCTCTTGGGTGTATTCAGGGTCTGGGGTGTGAGTTGAGAGTATTGAGTGTAAAAATTTGTAAAAGATTTCTTTTCTCCCTATAGTGAAAATCTGCAGCAGCTCCGTGGACGTAGCCAATTTGGTGAACCACGCTAATTTGTGTGTGTCCTGTTTATTTTATTTCGGCATTAGTTTTCACATTTATTTTATCGCTTCCACTATTGTTTGTTTATTGGGAAGCTTATTCCCTAACAATTTACATTCCTATATCAGTGGGGAAAAGAAAATTTAGACCCTTAAGTTATTATATAAAGAGACTAACCCAAATTTTGTAATCACTTTAAGTTTTTTCCCATTATATAATATCGTCCCTAAACAGTTCTGTGTGCAATTCTCACTCATTATCTATAATTATCTATCATTGAGAATGACTCAAAATAGAGTCCCATATAAAAGTTGTAAAAGAAAGTTATATAGATAGGACTAACTTGGGCCAAAATTTTTTTTTTTTTCTTTTTTCTAAACATGATATTTTTAGGAATGTTAAGGACATCTTGACTATGAAAAAGTTTTAATAAATAGTTTTTTTCATGGTCATGACCTATGATCAAAATATTATTGACATTCCTAAAAATGTTATTTTTTAACTTTTTGGCCTAAATTAGTCCAACCATGTCCTTTCTCTAAAAAGTCGAGGTTTAATGGTCCAAAAATCTCACTTTTATTCTCAAAATGCTGACCATTCCTCTTTGCCACTTCTTTTTTCTCTTCATGCTCCTTATTTAAAAAGAGGATTATATACACACTCTAATTTCGTATAAAGGCATCATGTTGATCAATAAAATTACTAAAAAAGAAAATTTATGGGAAAAAAAAAAAGCACACCACATCTTTATCTCTCATTTTTAATTCACAGGATCGTTCCCATTCAAAATTCTCTTCTATCTTTTGTCTTATTATTTTTTTAAAAAAAATTTCTTGTTATATGTAATTCATATCCTAAACTTCTAATTTTTTTGAAATTAAAGCAGATAAAAGAGGAAGTGAAATTTCTTTGATTTATACCTAGTTTGCTTTGTTTTATTTTTTTTTAATTTCTTTTCCAATACCTTGTTTTTCATTTTTTTCTTGTTAATTATTTGCTTCTTTCATATATTTTGTTCAATGATCCAATTTGTTTTAATTCATCGATTTACAGGGAAGAAAGTTAATTTTAGAAGATATTTGAGGTGCTTTTTTCATTTATTTTACGGGTGCCGTAATAATTGTGTGAGGTTCAAATATAGCTCGCCTATTTAAAATTACTTTATAACTAAAGTACCCTGATTTGACATTACATAAAAGTACAAGAACAAAAAGAAAATGGAGGCGGCTACAGTAGGGACGCCCCTACGTAAGGCCCCTGTTTATACACCGTTTGATGGGAATCTGTGGGGAATCTGTTTATACACAGATTCCCATCAAACGGTGTATAAATAGGGCCTTACGTAGAGACGCCCCTACTGTAGACGCGCCCAAAGAAAATATATCAATAATTTTAATTATCTCAAATTATTTTATTAAAAAATTAGAAAAAGAAGAAAAAAAACTAAATGAGGAAGAATTAAGAATCCAAATCTGATACATCTATATTTCATAAGCAATAGAACAATTTCTCACTGTTTCTCTTATCTACAAACACCACACCATTGAAAAACTATGTTCCAAAAAATAAAAAGAAAAAGAAAAAAAAACACTAATAGTTCAATGCTAATTGACAAGATTAATTTTGCACTTTCCTCTTTAAAGATTAATTGATAATCATCCTCTAAGAAAGCGAAAAAAAGGGGATAATATCACTTTCATACTTTGTATTTTGACACTTTGTTCAAATTGTACCTTGTATTTTGGTTATTATCAATATTGACCTTTAGATTTGAAATCTATTATAAATTTATATCCTGACACCAATTTAGAGCAGTTAATTTACTAAGATGATGTAATAAACTTATTCTCGGATCAGTTTTTATATGGCCTAAAAAAAAGTTGTCAATCTTAAATCTTGAAATATTAAAATTTAATATTAAAAGAGAGAAAAAATTTGAAAGGGGAGAGAAAATATTTTGACATCATATATAGCAACTATGAAATCAATACGAGTTAATCTTGAAAGAAGAAGATAATAGTTGGAGAGGACTAAAAAAAATGTTGAGTTTTCAAATTAATGAATGAGGAAAAAAATCCTATTACTTTTTACTTGGATCATGTTTGGTGCACTATGTAAAGACTCTCTATTGTATCAATTAAATGCAATATCGTGTTTAGTTGCATTTTAGTAGTGTACTTATTAATACATCTAGATTTAATAAATACATATAGTATTATTTAATACGGATAAAAAGGTTTATACTACACAACACTGTATAATTTTAAGTCTAATAAAGTATTATATAACACTCTTTCCTCATTTTGCTTTTTCTTTCATCATTTTTTTCTACTCACCTTCTCTCAATGCATTTTCTCCATTCTTACATTTTTGTCTCATCACTTTCTCTTTCATCGTTTTCTCTCTCATCACTCTCTCATCAATTCCTTACTTCATTCTCTCTCTTACATTTTCTTATACAAGTAATGTGAGGAAAAAGAAGTAAGAAGAGAAAATAGTGAGAAAAAGTGCAGGGATTAGTGGTAAGAAAAAATGAAATAAAAAAATAATAAGAGAGAAAATGATCAGAAAAAATAGAGTAAAATTAATGAATGTGGAACGATAAAGTAAAGTAAAAGAAGATAATGAGAGAAAATAAGAAGAGAAATTTAAGAAGAGAAAGCTGAGGGAAGAAAAAAGTGACGAAGAATATAGTGAAAAAATTTTAGTTGAATAACTTGAATTTCATTTATTTTTTCAAATAATATTTTACACAATCCAGTATAACTATTCACCAAACATAATATACACCATCTTGTCCTCTCAGAATATATATATATATATATGTATGCACACATATATAGACACCATCTTAGTACAGTGTAAAACCAAACATGATGTAATAACACAATATAATACAATACAACTCAATACAACACATACACAATACAATATAATAGAATACAACTCAATACAACACATACACAATACAATATAGCGTACTAAACATTATCTTAATTACCAATCTTGAAATTAACGTGCATTTAAAGAACGTGGAAAAAGAAACTACCACATTTATAAAATTTCATTAGGCATTTGTTTAGAAGGGTGGGGAGAGGGAAAAAATAAAAATTAAAATAAAAAAAAATGACAGTAGAACCACCAATGTCTACCAAAAAAAAAAGAAAGTGGAGGAAAAGGGGAAAAAATGGATAGTGGCCTATATATTTAATATAATTATTGTTCGTCTGAAAAATCAAGACCAAACAAGATTTGGTAGACTTATAATGAATGTACAAATCTAATCACGCTTGCTTAGCTCTTTAAGCGCCAAATATAAAGAACCTTGGTAACAAACTCATCAGAAGAAAACCACAACATCAACAAGCATAATCAGTATCTAGAAATTCAGAAGACAGGTTTCGATCTTTGCAATGAAGCATGCATCAGCTGCAAAAGATTCACCCTGACCTTCGCCAGTTGCTTGGCCCTCGTTGACCACGATTTGAGTAACGAGTCTCCGAATAGGGAGATAAGTCACTTCTCCCACCAGATCCACTTCCAACCATGCTATTGTTACCTCCTCTTCTATTTGAATGTCTCTTTCTATGGCGTTCAGATTTAGGACCATTTGTCCTCTCCACATCGTAAGACAATGGTTGAATTCCCTGCAAATCAGGTTCTGGGGAATAATCCACTGGTCGTTTGGATTCATCCATCCTTCTAAATGTGATTGATATCCTTAGAAATACACCATGGAAGAAAAACATCAGCACAAGCACTGCAAATTTAAACCAAACAAGAATATTGTAACACAGCTTCAACTCTTACCTCTTTGTGGGTACTGCAGGCACACAATGCTTAGCAACATCAGCCCCATTTCCATTCAAAACAAGAACAGATCTGTAGAAATCAATGTCAAGTAACCATGAGATATTTATGTTCCTTAGTCCAGAAAGAATCAGCAAAGCAAATGACAAGACATCCACCCGAAACCAAATCTAAAGGCATGCAACAAGTAACAGAAGCTGATGCCAACAAACACAGAGAATAATGAGTTAAGATGCTTAAGATACTTACCCCACTGGCAGGGGAATTTCATATGACCCCTCAAAGTCACCGGCACCAACAGCCCTCAAGTTTGACCCAAAAACCATATTGCATTCGCTAAGAAATGATACAGTACAGAAGGGTCGAACAAAGTCATGGTTGTCAATATGGGGAGGTATACAGTCCCCTTCTTCGTATATGTTGACAATGCAACTGTCAGGAACACAAGTTGGGGGAAGTACATGCCACCTTACCAGCCTCCTAATAATCACCTTGAAAAGATGAGGTAGAGGATCTACGTTTTCATTTGGGAGAATGCCAGGTGGATTACCATTTTTATCCTACCAGGAGAATCTGAAATTGTTAGCAGGGAATTATCTTGCCTAAAAGTCAGAAAAACAGTACCAATATAGAGGCAACATTAGAAAAATTACCGTTGCATAATTGTAGCAACATCCAAACTGAATGGTAATACGTCCCTTTCCCCTCATCCACTTTTGAGGAGCACTATATGTACGTTCTGCATGAAGTTCAGAGAGGACAAACAATTTGAACCAAAAAATATGCAATTACGAAAAAATAAATAAAATAAAAAATAAATAAAAAGGAGACGGAAAATTTAGGTAATTTACATTTTTTGTCCCCTCTATTTGAATATTATCGGTAAGCCTACCTCTCACTACACTAGATAATTGGGGATCAATAGGTTTAAATGTAAAACATGATGAAATTACTATCTCAAGGAGAGGTTGACTAAAATGTCCCTTTCAATAGAACAAATGTTGCAGTCATAACTTTTTCCAAACACGCTTAATAAAGATTTAGATAACATGTACTTCCAAATTACTTAATTACAGGCACTAAGGTGTGAATAGTAATCAATATTTGGTCTCAGGTCTTGGAAGGTATCTTTTAAATAATTATTCCCCTTTGATAAAGACTTGGTCAAAATTTCCCACCTTAAGTTGCAATTTCCTAATCTACACCCATTTTCATAATCAAAAGATACCAATCCCTAAATATCCAATATAGAAAGGAATAAGCTTACCAAGCAATTAAAATACAAGGTAATAAAAAAACTGTGAATTACAGTTCATATGGAAGAAAGATTTTAGCCAATAGTCAGGAAATTTCCTCATTTGGTTTTACCAGAGTAGTTTGATTCTGCATAGCCTACTATAATGTATATGTGAAAATAAATCCAAGACCTAAAACAGATTTTATTACACAAGTTCAAAAACAGATCATCAAATAAAGCACGGAAAGACAAGCCAGACAAGTCAGCTCATACAACTAACCTTTCAGTTCTTTCTTTCTTCCTTTCTCCTCAAGCATGTAAACATACTCGACTATCCTCTTCTGTTCTGCAGCACTGAAAATACCCGCGTGGAGTTCAAGTCCATCGAGAATGTTAACTATTTTTCCTTTAACCCTCTCCAAACAAATAAAATCTTTTTTCCTCTGGACATTCTTGAACCTATAGTACTCCCTCTGTTCCCTAGACAACTGGGGCTTTTCCAGAACCTTGGATATCCTCAACTCTCCAGTTGAAGCATTTACGTTGACCACTCGTTTGCTCGATTCATGGTCCTGTTCTTGTTCTTTCTCCTCTTCTCCCTCCTCTTCTTCGAGCTCATCCTCTTGGGCCATGTCAGCCCAAGACATTCGAGGACTAGGGGTCTCCAGGGAAGGTGATTCACAAGCAACTTCACTAGTAGAAGCATCCTGAACAAGTTCAGATGAACCGTTTTCCCCATCTTTCCAACTACCCAGTGAATTGGTCTCAAACCCATCTTTCCCACTACCAGCCGAATTCCCATCAAAATCATCATCGTGATTATAATTAGTCTCCTCCAGCAATTCCAAGTTATCCGAAATCGAAGCGTTTAAATTATCATCCAGTTTTGATTGTTCAGAATCACCCGCGAGTTCTACAACATAGTACAAAATCACATATCAGTCCTACTCATCTACAATCTAAAAACCCCAACAAATTTAAAACCCATACGGTTTAACTAACCCTAATTATGGAGCATAATTCAACGGAAAAAAAAAATCAATTTGTAAATCGAAAAAAAAAAAAAAAGAACCCAATTGAAATTCAAGTGAGTACATACTAACTATGGTTCCAACTTCCAAATAAGCGTTCATTCCATCAAGATCAATTGGGTCAAACCTTTAAATCCATCTAAAAACACTCGAAATTTTCTTGCTTAAATAAGAAGAATTATCCGAAGAATAGAATTGAAACAGAGCTGTGTACCTAATTCGAGGGATCGAATACGATCGGTAAGGATGTCGGTGCAATTGTGGCAGAGATCTCTGGAGAGAAAAGGAAGCCATGTAGTGAGGAACTCCGAAGCGATTTTGAGCTCTGAAGGCTGGTACTTTACCAGGAACGGGTCCGCCGGTTTGACTCGCCGATCGGCCATGGCTCCGTATCAACCTAAATCGGCGATCCCCTGCTCTCTTGCTCGCTCCAAGTTTGAATGGAAGTAATTTGTGGATTTTAGAGAGAGAAAGAGGAGAGAGAGAGAGAGAGTCGGGTGGGAGGGTTCGGTCAGTCAGAATGGGACATAATAATACCGTGAGTAAAAAGAAGGGTTTTTGGCATGACCCCCTAAATTTGTTGCCCATTTGTAATCTGGCCTCTGAGAACTTTTTTTTTGGCAATCAGGTCCCTGAATTTACAAAACTATTACAATCAGCCCTGATCTGTCTATTACCGTATTTTGGACAGAGTCCGACATGTACAAGTCACATTAAGCAAGGATATAATGAGTGTTCCACTTGTATTTATGGATTTGGAGGAAAAATTATTTTTTTTTTTTAAAAAAAAAGGAAAGTTCGGACGCGGTAAAATTTTCAAACTAAAATTTTAGCTGAATAAAATTAACTCTAGGTTCCTTGTAGATTCTTATATATAACTAACTTAATCTTAATAAAAATTATTTAAAAAGGAATAAAAAAATAAGTTATTGAATAAATTATAATTAAATATTAGTTATATTTACGAGTTTAATTATTTTAAGGAACTTAAAAAATTTTCAAAAAATAATTTAGAGTTGATTTTGTTTAGTTTTTAATTAGTTAAAATTTTGAATTTAAAAATTTTTGTTTTCCTCCAAACTTTCTATTCTTTTTTTTTTAAAATTTACAATTGAAATACCAATAATACCTATAAAAAAACATTGCATGTGATTTACACATATCAAATTCAATCCCAAATATATCGATCATTGACGGGGTTTTGTAAATTTAGGCATCTAATAATCAAGAAATGTTTATAGGGGCCAGATTACAAATGGACAACAAACTCAACGGGCAAAACCAAAAAAACCCCAATTCAATTCGACAAAGGGTGCCGCTTAAAATTATGGGCCTTATGGTGAAATTTAGGCCTAGTACCCATTTTTTAAAACTTTTTTCATAAATACTCGTTTTTATTTTTCTTTCAAAAATACCTATTTTTATGGTCCACATTTCATATGCAAAATATGAGTAGTCCACATTTATACTGTAAATTTTATCTATGAGGTATATATTTCATGTGTAAAATATGAACGATATACATTTTAAAATATGTGCCAATTTTTAGTGTAATTTTTATTCATGAAATGTAGACACGCTATACATTTAATGCATAAAATATATACCGTGGTCTACATTTCATGTATAAAATAGTGATGATCTATATTTATCTAAAAAAAATATAAAAACATGTACTTATGAAATAAAAATAAAAAATAAGTATTTATAAAAATATGGTTTTAAAAAGAGTATTTATGAACTTTTCCCGTTGTTATTTTAGGCTTTCTGCCTAAGGTCCAATAGAATTGGTAAAACTAAATCTTAGATCCCACTCCCTAGCGATTGTACCACGTGGCACCACCAACATTGCCATTTAATCCAAACGGGTTTTTTTTTTTTTTTTTTTTTTTTGGAGGTCAACCAAAACTGTTATTATAAAAAGTATTGTTTACAATAACAGTTTGTAGTGGAAGAAACAGAAATGATTCCTTCAAAATATAAGCTAATTCTCCACTCCTCTACTTATCATAGCCAAACCAAATGTAAAGGGTTGACCACGATATTAGGAAAAAAGGAAAAAAAGCTAAATGCACCCAACAACAGTATACCGTCGTCAATGCATTCGACTCCTAAAATAAGAGATTTTAAGCCAACATCCCTGACCTTATAGGAGAACCCCAACTCATGAATCCTCCTCGCCTAACATTTACAACATAACTACCATGAGCATCTTTCTTAAATTGTGAGCAAGAGTACCAGATATGCGCGAATTTTATTGCTCTTCAGTAGATGCAAACACATGCAGTGTTGAGCAGCTTTCCGAATGGGGAGAACTACACGTCTCCCTCCTTCAGTCTTCTTCTTCTTCTTTTTCTTATTTTAAATAAACCTATCTCAATAGGGGTAAATCCAAACAAAACAAATTCAAAAACTAGGTATACAGACTCAGCATATGGTTCATTATTAAGTTTCGTATTTGGGGAGCAATTGCATGAAAAACTTATAAAATTCTGAACCAAAACTATATATCTTGATATATATTCAAACAAAGCAAGTTCAAACACTGTGTATACAAATGAGATACTTGTTTGTCTGACTAAAGAGACGTAAAACTGAATTCTCACATAATAAAGACTAAAACCGATGAAGAAAATACATTTAAAAATAAAAATGTACAAATCCAATTAGTAAGAAAAGGAAGTGACACTATTTTGGTAGTCAACTCCGACCTCCGTATACTACCAAAAATCTTGCAAATAGTCTTATAAATCATTGGAATTTGATAATAAGGTATACTACCAAACGGGTTTTGATAATGAGGTATGTGGTTTTTGTGATACGTGTCAAATCTTCCTTTTTGTCAGATAATTGTTCAAATAATTATGAGTAGTACTATTTAATACTCAAAGGTTAAGTGTTAATATTCAACCACGTAAGCTCAGATTGGCTTACGAATTGGGATAAAAAAAAAATTCCTGAAATTTATTTTTGTAATTTATTATGATTGAGTTAAGGGTTTTTAACATATTTACTTATGAAAATAAAAAAGAATTACAAAAATACAGAGATTCTTTCTTTTTTTTTTTAATTTCTGTACGGTTTTTATTAGAATAATATCACTTTTAAATTGTTTTTTAGAAAATACCATTTTAAAAATGATTACTAGTTACTAGTTTCTGAAAACTGGTTACGGATTACCAGTTATATATTAGTTATAAATAAATTTGGTTACTTGTTACAATACTAAAAAACTGGTTACCGGTTACTAATTATTATTTTTAAAAATAGTTATTTTCTAAATATTTTTTAAAAATGACATTTTTTTAATAAAAATCGTACCAGGACACCGTTGTTTTTTAATATTTTTTTTCCTAAAATTACCGTACTAGGCCTAATTTTCACTTGAGTTAATAGTACCATCTACTTCGATTTTTTGTAGTTGCCAACTAAATATCGTTAGTGGTAGTCAATGTAAAGACTTATCTCCCTATCAATTAATTGTCATGTAGACAGTGAAAAATTTTAGCTCGGTTACAGGGTGTTTTTCTTATTTCACTTTCCGTTTTAAGCAAGGGCTCATAATTAAAACTTTGCTTCTTGACGAAGATAAAGACTTAAATTCTTTTGGCCAAAAAAGCATAAAGATGATGTTTCCCCTCAAGAGAAAGAGATGATGATGTTAATCAAAGTACTAAGTATTAGCTTTTTTATTATCCATTAACAAATTTACAAGTGTTAACACTATAGTATGACTGGCTAAAAGAATCCATTCCATTCAGTTGCTTTAAAAAATTTATTAAAAAAAAAAAAGGTGGTCTTTTTATTTGTAATTTCTAAAAGTAGGATGCATGTAAGTCCTTTTTTATCAAAGGGGATGCAAGCATGAAGCTGGTCCAGTTCTTTTGAAGCCCTTCTTTTGAAGCCCAATAGAGTCTAAGGGCCTAATGTAAGTTGAAGCCCAACAAAGAGTTCAATGGATTGAGAGAAGAGATGAAAGAAGTTGAGAACGTTATCAGGTCCGTTAATAATAACTAACTGTTATGGAAAAAGAAAGAGGAAGCAAAAGGATAAAATAGAATCGGACCACTTATCTCCACTGGCTGCTGTGCTATCTGCTACAGCAAACCAAAAACAATGGAAGCCAAACTCCTCAACTCCTTCACCAGAACACCGCCATTACCGACCACCTTATCTCTCTCAAGCCACTCAACCATAACCAACTACCGAGTATACTCACCTTTACACCACAGGACTCCCAAATTCAGTCCCATCAGCAGCAGCAGCTCTGATGAGACCAGTCCAGCAAGCGAGGGCGCTTCAACGGGGCCGCAGGTAACCCCACCTCCGGAAACCGTCGAGGTGCGGTTCCGAAGGCGGTCGAAAAGGCGTTCGAGGAAGCCAAATGGCGATGACGGGTTTGCGAAGGCAGCGGCCACAACTGCTACTCCAGTGAAGAAGAAGAAGTGGGAAGACATGAGCGTGGCGGAGAAGGCGGTGGAGCTCTACGTGGGAGAGAAAGGGGTGTTGTTTTGGCTCAACAAGTTTGCTTACGCTTCCATCTTCATCGTCATTGGAGGATGGATTCTGTTCCGGTTTGTGGGGCCATCTCTCAACCTTTACCAGTTGGATTCTCCTCCTCTTTCTCCTGATTCTATGTTCAAGGGTTCTTCTTGATCGCCATTGATGACATATCAACGAGTCTCGGGCCTTACAGATCCTGTCTTATCTTTTCTTTCCTGGGTTTTTTCTCTTTTCAGAGATTTTGTAGCTCTGGCTCTGATATGAAAGAATATGATGTCGTTAGTCGTAAACCGTCGTCTTCTGCTTCTTCACCTTATATCAGATTTCATTTTTACATAATACCATACAATACAATGAAAATCGCTCCCTGCCAAATTGCTAAATCTACAGAAGACTTTTGAGCTCATATAAAAGAAAAAGGGCAGCCAGGTATAATAAAATGACCAAGACTGTGTAATTTGTAAACACGCCAATGCAAAAAAGAAAAACAGAGAGATTTATATAAAGGTGAATTCCATAGTAACAAGTTCAGAACTTATAAATTGGAAAAACACGAAAGAATCTTAACCTCGAACCAATAAAAAATAATACACACCCACGCTATCAATATTAGATGGAAACTATAATCTTGTATGTATGTTGATTACATCCTCTGCAGACAGAATATTGGAAAGAAAGGACGTTGCTTTGCTCCCTGAACTTCTATTCATTGGGATCATTACAGAGCCTCTAGTTATCTTTTTCACAGTTATGAAGTATAAGCGGCTAAATGGCATTGACCGATTGTGCAACTGATTGCGCATCTTTTTGGGTCTTACACCTGCAGAAGATAAAGTATCCAAGAGGCTTGAGGATAATGTACAACTACCTGAGGTAACAACTTCCCTGTCTAAGAAGGAGCAGGGACATGTTTTGCAAACATTTGGTTGTAAATATTGAGGTATCACCAAATAAAGCATACATTTAAGTTGACCATTGATTTGATCGAGTCTCAAAATGCCCATAATTTGCAAAAGAGCAAAGGATAGAATACTTGAGAAAGAGTTCTAAACTGATTCTGTAATTTTGAAGGGTGACGAATGATACGTGGCAACATCATTAGATACAGTTATGATAATCAAATGATCATAATGCTAGAGAATTAAGTAACCAGTGCACAGCAAAGTCAATATCCATAAAGAATGAAATAAAAGTTTAAGTGGAGATCAAAGCCATTAATAAAACGTTTTAGATACTGAGTACTAACCTATTGCACTCTGATCGAGATGCATAATTATGATTGTTGCAATTTGAGCACATCCAATCCCCTTCTCGCCATTGCTTTGCGCTGCCAAGAAAACAAAAGTAATGAAATCATCATTATAAAGTAAACTAACCTACCGTAGAGAAAGACCAAAAGGAGTGCACATCAATCTCAATGTCATGTAGATTTTGGAAGTTTTAATATCAAAACCTTAAAAATCCCAAGTGCGCCAATTGTTTTCTGTGGTTACTCATAATGACTGGAGCAATTTCATTTTCAACATAACTACTTAGGCCTACCCTAGTGGGCTGCATATGTAAATGGTAATAGCAACAACTAGATCCAAACTTACCCTTTTCCAAGAAGTGTAGGAGCAGTTGCTTGCTGCGGCAATAGCATGGGAACTTGCGAATTTGGAGCCACACCAGAACTCACACTGGAATAGGAAGTGTATGCTCCAGGTTTTGAGTCCCCAGTAGTGCCAACAGGGGGCTCAAAACCTGGATATGATTGATGTTGCCCATTTGTCTGCACATCCAGTGTAAACAAATAGGAATAAAGAACAGAAAAAGGACAGCTGCCACCAGTAGGATAAACTATCTTTAATATGATAGGAGAGGTAAAGTCCTCACATGTCCTATGTTCAACCTCTTGTTGTCCCAGTCATGAACAAACTCCTCGGATGCTAAGCGCTTTGTTCCAAGCGCTTTAAACCCAACAAAAAGTAAAGTAGCATTTAATTATTTTTAACCACTAGATAATGACACTGAAACACCACAACTACTAAGCATTAAACACAAAATCTGTTGTTGTTATACAGATCAAGAAGGAGCAAACCTGGTGGAAAAGCATTGCATTTCTTGCACTGAAATAAAACCAAAACTATATCAGATAGCTAAGATAATGACTGGCCAAAATGGAGAAGAAGAATTTTAAACAACAAGAATGCCAAGGAGCATCACCACACCTGTGCACGGGAAGAGTAATTATGGAAACCACAGCTGCAGATCCAATCACCATTGCGCCATCCTTTGGGAACCAAATGAAGCTGACTGGTAGGATTTGCATATGGAAATCCAGAATTAGGATTTCCACCTAACGACCAAGTAGAAGCTGGCTGAATGCCATACTTGTCTGGCCCAGCTACAGGCCAGCTAGAGGCCAAAGGAAGACACTGTTGGAGAGCACCATTCCCTGTTAATCCAATATTCATTTTTTGCTCTGCTCCGCCTTGGACCCTGGCAAAATAATGCGAATAAGTTGGGAGAGAAGCTCCAGGCATTGCAATCGCTGGCATTGCTGCTACCTCCTTTGGTTGCCCGCACTTTTTGCACTTTTCTCGTGATGCATAATTGTTGTTAGTGCAACCTATTGATCCATTGCACACACACCCCAACCCAGAATGCAGCCAGGAAGAAGAAAAGGAAGCCATGTATACGCATTACGCACACCAACCAGTCCATCCCAACCAAAACACACATACAAAAAACACAAACCACTCAACCTAATTGATAGCAAGTTCCTAAACTCAACAAATAAATTCATATTAAATAACATGCAGCATTAGAGGATGCCTCCTTAACCATTGACTTGACAGCTAATAAAACATAAAAACTGACAAGAAGAAAAAAAAAAAAAAAAAAACTTGAAGAAATTTCAATATCTCATTAAGCTACTGATGAGGAATATGAATAAGCTAAATTAGGAATTTATATTACTATTATTAATTAGATTATTTTAGGATTATATAATTATGTTTTATTGAATTATTAGGTTTTATTTAGTTTCAAGTAACTAGTTTGATATTTTCCTTTTGTGTTTGTTTCTAGAAGATGTTAGTTTCCTAGTTTTGTCTATTTGCCTGAATCGTTTTATCTGCCAAAATTCTCCCAAATTTTTTTTCTAGTTATAATAGTCTTTTTTTTCAGTTATTTTCGTCCCAAAAAGAAAAAACGAAAATTCAAAAAAAAAAAAGTCTGCGTTTTGTAGATCCCACCCAGCCACTGCCCCCACCCTAACTCCCATCTTTCGCCATCCATTTGTGGCTACTACCCACCTCTTCCAGTTGACTAATCCACCGTCGTTCGCCATTGAACACCATCTCTGTTTGACCTTGAGCTCTCACACCCTGCTCGCTCTTCTCTTCCGCATCTACTCGGAGTTCTCAAATCCTACCAACCACCACATGCCTCCAACGCTGCCGCCACTAGCATGAACGTCAATGCCAACATCATCCTTCGCCGGAGTCGCTGCTAACCGCCAACTTCAGCCTTGTACCGGTCCACAACTCGAGTTTCAGCCACTGTTTTGCAGATCCTACAATCACTAGACGTTCCACCCGCATCAGAAAGTCAACAATTCTATCTTAAAGATTTTGACACTTACATCCCTGTTTGGTAACAATTTCTACTCTTGAAGATTTTCTAATGGTTCTATTAGTTGAGAAATTCATAAATGTGTTTTGATCCATTCTAATTATTGAATATGAGTGATCCAATTTATTCTTCATGCTTTTCCAAAGTTTTAACTCGCCGGAGTCGAGTTCTCAAACCCCAGGAGAATGATGAGGAATATGAATAAGCTAAATTAGGAATTTATTTTACTATTATTAATTAGATTATTTTAGGATTATATAATTATGTTTTATTGAATTATTAGGTTTTATTTAGTTTCGAATAATTAGTTTGATATTTCTCTTTTGTGTTTGTTTCTAGAAGATGTTAGTTTCCTAGTTTTGTCTAAGAGCTTATCTATAAATAAGCTCTTCTATGTTTATTATTTTTAAAACTTGATTAATGATATACAACTATTCTGAAACTCTCTCTCTAATATTCTTTCTCTATCTCTAAAGTCATTCCTCTCATTCTCTAAATTCTTCTATTCTTCTTCATAAATCTCTCTCTTTCTCTTCTTTCTCTCATCTCTTCTAAATTCTCACTCTTGTTCTACATCAGCTACTTTAGTAATAATGAACTATATAAACAATTATGACATTTGACCAGTAAACCTCTAGAATGCTAGGACAATTAACATAAGTGAAACTGCAATTTAGGAACATTCGAAATGTTCATCTAATTAATAGAACAGAGAAAACGCGAAAAAGGAATGCTAACATCTTAAGGGTCCTTTTGTTATTACTGTGTTGTTTAAAGAATTTCTTATTCTGATTAAGCTAGTTGTACGAGTTAAAAGCAAGATTTTGATTCTGTGCCATTCACTTCTAATAATATGTGTTACAAAACAGTCTACTTCCAAAAGCTACATTTTAAGCAGCAGATTATGAACATACTGCGGGTTTATCAAGTACTAGTTATAAGTGAAATCATTTCATAATCAGAATCAAGAGCTAAAAAGCCAATCCCGAAAAATTCCCTAAGTCTACAATCTATTATTGTTGAAGAATTAAATTTTTCCTAATAAAGTAGGAGTACTGTACAGTTGTAATATTAG
Source organism: Trema orientale (assembly GCA_002914845.1). Taxonomy (NCBI): domain Eukaryota; kingdom Viridiplantae; phylum Streptophyta; class Magnoliopsida; order Rosales; family Cannabaceae; genus Trema; species Trema orientale. Next base: position 634,836 of record JXTC01000018.1, read on the forward strand.
GAGACTTTAGAATTAATTTACTTATATAAGTATTTTATTTTTATTAGGTAGTTATTAGGGGTAGTTACCTAAAGTAACTGATCTGTATCTCAGCCTATTTATGTACGTTTTCTGGGCAATTAATGTAATAAGCTTTTCCCAAATTACTAACAATTATGTACCCAGTTAAGCTTGGATATGCAAAAGCTATAACACAAATCTTGATTCAGCACATCTCAAATTTAAAACAGTAAAGAGCTTAAATTTAATAAATTGCCTCCTTGAAGGCTCCTTCCAACGGTTCCAAACTAAGCAGAGCATCAAATGTGATTATCCCCATACTCGGAAACTTGCCCTGTTTGGAAGCTAAGAAAATTTCTACCAACTCTAGAGTCCCGGCAAAGAAAACCCAACAAAACCCACAACATAAAAAAACTGAGAAAAAGAAAACCCAGAAAGCGAAATGGAAAAGAGAGAGCTAACCGGTGCAGATCCAATCCCCAATGCGTGGGAGCCATTTGGAGTCAGCAGGGGTGTTGTTATCGACGAGAAGACGAGGCTGCTTACACCTGTTGCAGAACGACCTGAAAGCATAGTTCCTGTTCCTGCATCCGCTACATTCCCAGTCCCCTTCTCTCCCCTCTCCCATTTTTTAATCTACTACTTCTTCTCAATTATCTATACACCTTTGCTTTGTGTATATATATGTATCTATGTTGAAGCAAAGCTCAGAGAGGAAATTTATAAAAACACGTACCTATATCTATGTATATCGGTCAGAAAAGAGGACTGATACAGCAGTCTCTAATGGCGGCGCAGAGACCAGGAGGATAGAAGGGAGTTCTCCAGAACCGGAGCGGAGAGGGAGAGCTGGTTGGTCTGGAGGAGGGTTTGGAAAATGGAAGGGGATAGTTGGATACGGAGCTAAACAGCGGGCGTAGCTAGTAGAAGTAGTAGCTTCGGAATAGGGTCGTTCTGCTATAGACTATAGTGGTGGACACAACACAGAATTCTTCCCCCTCCTCGTCTCACGCTGTTGCAAGATCTAGCACGTGGCTAGCCCATGAGAACAATTTTGGGTCTTTTTTTTTTTCGAGTGGAGGGTCCTTTTCTTTTGGATTCTTGAAATGAGCTCCATTTTTTCTTTAGAATAAATTAGACCCGGAACCCGTTTTAAGTAACATAATACCTTTTTTTTTAAAACTTTATATGTAAAATACGCGTGGTATATATATAATGATATTGAAGATTGACTGCGGTATAAAATTCTCAACCACGATCGAATGCAGCTCGACTGAGGTTAAAAAAAAAATATATCTGAGTTTAGGAAATAGAATCTAATATCGAAAAGCCAAATTTGATGATGATGACGACTCACCTCCTCCTCCGACTCTAATGATATTGAAGATTCATTCAGGAGGTTGAAGAAAAAGCTTGGAATGGCCATGGTTCATATAGAATAAGATTTGGATATTTTAATTAAGGTATTTAGGTAAGAATAATATTAGGTATCCCAATGTCCACTAGGACTAACTCAGCAAGTGAGGTGGGATTTGAGTATTAGATTGGGAGTTCGACTCTTAGGAGTGCGTGGGTTTTTTTTTTTTTTTTTTTTTTGTAATAAGTGGATATCATTAGTTAAGCCCTAATTTTTTTTAAAAAAAGTTGTTATGTATCCTAAAATTTGTATCAAATTTTTAATACCGACATATTTAGCATATGAATTGTCACCATTCAATTAGTGAATGTGGCTAATTTATTTGTGATAAGTTCTAATATATTAATTAAATAGTAACAACTCATATGTAATACGTGTTGGTATTAAAAATTTGATATAACTTATGAGATATTTTGCATCATCTATTTAGGTAAAGTTGGATTAGATGACATGACATTAATTAAGAGATAGTTTTGTTAAAATTTATGAATGAGAGTCTCAGACATTTTTTTATCTTCATAAGGCCCATTATGAAGATATTGAAAAAAAAAAAAAAAATCTTTTTTTTTTGAAAAAAAAAAGGAAAGAAAATGAAAATTTTGGAAATCGAATTCCCACATCTCTCTCACCATACAGTAAAATTTCAATCATAGTAGAAATACAAACCCAACCATGGTCAAATTAGTTAAGAGAGAGAGCCTTTTATCGCTATAAGGATATTAATTGTAATGTTTTTTTTTTTTTTCATTTTAAAAAGATGAAGCTATTAATTGACCTACTAAGTATAAAACCCCTTCTAAGAAGATAAGAGTTACATACATAATAGACTAAGGGTCAATTTGGTATTGTTATATTATGTTGCAATTGTGTTGTAGTTGTATTATGAGCTACAAGTAGCTATGAGGTATTTGGTAAATATAATTTACAAAACTATTGTATTGTCTAAAAGTGTTTAAAAGTAGTATCTAAATGTTTAGTAAATGATAGATTATGTGTGCTGTAAAATAATATTTTAGATATTTATATTATAAGAGTATAATATGTTTTTAAAGACAATTCTTAGCATGCTTCATAAATTCTACTTAAAATAACGACTATACAACAAATTTTAAAATTTGCTAACTAAAAGTAAAAACTTAACAAATGTCTCTTTCTTTTTAAAAGCTAAAAATAACATATAGAAACAATCTCAAAGGGGCTGAATATAGTAGAATAATTATCCAGTGGAGCAGCCAGAAGTGTTTATGGATTTAAAGTTAAACAACAATTTTTTTATAATAAAATAAATAAATAAAAGTATAGGATATTTGAACATCAGAATCTAAGTTGGTGCATTGCTAAGTTAGTTGCTTAGTTAGGTTATTGGCAACTATATTAATATTTTATCGAGCACAAAAGATAAAACAGACTATAAGGGAATCTTATGGGATCTATTACTAGCTTATTCGAGTTTTGTAAATAATTTCATATTTATTACGTCCAGATTGTTGAAATTAGTCAAAAAAATGCTACGACGGAGATTAGAACTAAGTTTTACCATTTATTTATTTATTTTATTTTTTTTGCTGGAAGAAAAGCTTTACCAATTGCAGCTTAGGCATATGCTTATTTTGGCTCGTTAATTTATTGATATCATATTGTATTGTATATTGCTGAATATTCTAATTAAATGTGGTGTGTTACAAGAACAATTTTTGTTCTATGTTAATTTCAATCTTTTAATTTTAACAAATAAAATTAAAAAATTGAAGATTAGTTCAATAATTGTATGAGTGCCTTTACGTATTAATTCTATTTTTTTGTACTATTCGTATTATATATCCCTATTCAATTATGCAAAAAAGAAAAAAAAAATTCTACCTTTTTCCTATATATTAATAATACAGTCACCATATTAAAAGTAAACGCTTTATTAGTATATACAGTGCACGTAGGAACTAGCCGCCTGTGCATAGCTTAATACATAATTATGTTACTTTAAATTCTAAAATCTTTTTTTTCTTAAGAAAAATTAATTATGTGCATGCAGTCATGTACACAGCTTAATACATAATTATTGTAGGCTATAAATATATATGGGCAGCAATTCAGTAGATATTTTTTTTTATCTATACATAATTATTATTTTAGCCAATGAAAAATTTTTTAGTATATTTTTTTATATTAAAAAGTAAGAGAAAGAAATAATATTAATAATATACATCTTTTCATGTATTTCATTATAGCCGTTGAATCCAACGGCCAAAAAAAAAAAAAAATACTAACAACCTATATGTATATCTGAGGTGGATTGCTAGGGTATCATCACTGGACTGAATAAACAAAGAGTCAATAAACTAACCATTATGAATTGAAAGGTCTGTTAAACTTGAAAACATCCAATAAATTTGACAAAATTATATATGTAATTTGTAAATTGTCAACTTTTACAAGTGATATCACGATGACAATTACAATGACGATAACTACTATGATTGATTCAATTCCGTTCCATTGGTGGCTATGTGCTGATGAGATTTTAATGAGAAATTTAATGTAAAATCGGTTAATTATGTTAAAAACAGAAATAGATCATTCCAATCGAATATTCTGTTAGTCATTATTGAGAGCATTTTTCCTCTAATACTTTAAAAACAAAAAAGGTTATATAGTAACCGCGAGGCTCCCAACAACTCTGAAAAAACAAAAAAAAGGGAACCAAACTAGGATTTCCAAGTATAAAATAAAAGTATAAAACCACATTGTTTCACATTCTAGAAAAATTCTATTTACATGATTAAAAAAATCATTTCAATCCACGTCACTAGTTCATTTATGATGTTTATAATTTCATATCTTCTATTGAATGCTTAATGTTTATGCATAGTTTCATTCTATATCATGATTTCTTTATTGAGCAATTTTAAGTACTTTTTTTTTTCTTTCTTTTGAATGGAGCAATTTTAAATATTCTTGGAATGGTAGCTATGTCATATAATGCTATATTTTCGGAGAACATGTGTTTTTATAATATATATTATTAAGACCATGTATATTTACAATATATATTGCATAAAGATTGGGAGATTACTCGTATTTTATTTAGTTATACTTTAACCATAGCTTGTGCATTGAAAACGATATAGAAATAACGTAGCACGTGGCAGCATCACAACGGTATAGGGCCCGCTACCCCGTCCGATATAAAAACACAAAACGCCAATAACGCAATCATTTATGCAACTGGGCTTAGTAGAAACGACAAGCCAGACCTGCCGTTTCGTCAAGTTAGTAACGACTAACGACATTGACAGCGGTGTCCGGCCGTCTATAACGAATATTAACGATATTATTTATTGGCCACGCCTCCGATCTTCCAATTATACCCCGCTACAAGTCCACGTAACCTTCCCAAACACCCAAAGATGCATTAGGGGTATTATCGTCATTCAACTGCCTCCCTCAATTTTGGCTCCAAATGTTCCGATTTCCAAATGGGCACATTTTTCAGTTGGGGTTAATGATTCACATTCACTTCGACCCAAAAATCAGTTATTTTCTATTTTATTTTTACAGATAACTAGTCTATTTAATCAGGAATGTAACTCAGATGTTTGTGAAAATGTCTCAGAGAACTTAAAGTTCAGAACTTTTCTTCAAGTATTATGAAACTTTTAAGAGCTTGAGCAAAGGTGGTGAAAAGTTTAATGGGAGCTGAGAAAGAGGACGAAACCAAGTCCAAGGGCTGGCTATGGTGGCTACTCGTGTTGGTGCTGGCGGCCCTTGTGGTTGCGGCCGCTGTGCTCACTCTTTTGCACAATTTTGAACACTCCAAGCCAAGAGGAGACGGTGTCCCTGGTCGCCCGGGTCCTATCGTTGCTGAATATGCAAACGCTCTTGAAATAGCTATGCAATTCTTTGATGTCCAAAAATGTATAATTGTTATTTATTTTGTGTTGAATTCTGCTTTTGTCATTATTTTTAAGTCTCTTGTGACATTTCAGTATGTTTTTGTAGCTGGTAAGCTTGTGGACAATAGGATTAGCTGGAGAAGGGATTCAGGGCTCCAAGATGGGAGTGATGAGGATTTGGATTTGTCTAAAGGAATGTACGATGCTGGTGATCTCGTCAAGTTTGGATTCCCTATGGCTTTCACAGCAACAATTTTGTCTTGGGCAATTCTTGAATATGGAGACCAAATGGATTCAGTGAAGCAACTGGGTTATGCTCAGGACTCGCTTAAGTGGATCACTGATTACCTTATCAATGCTCATCCTTATCCCAATGTGCTCTATATTCAGGTTTGCCCAGTTGCTCAAATCACTGATTTTGTACTTACTAAGTGCTCATTTGTTCTGCCCTTTTTAAATATGTATCAACGTGTTTTATAACTCATTTCAAGTCATGACATGCCCAATCTTGCTCATGAGAAAATTTTATCAAATTCTATTAATTGATGGATATTTGATGACCCAAAAGACTGTCTTGTCAATCTTTGTATTTGAGTTAAGGGATAATCGAATCATTCTCTGAAGCGTTTAGTATTGTTTTTATGTTTGGTGAAGGTGGGAGATCCTGAATTGGACCACAACTGTTGGCAAAGACCCGAAACCATGACAGAGAAAAGACCCATCATACAAATCAACACATCTTTCCCAGGAACAGAAGTTGCAGCAGAAACTGCAGCAGCTATGGCTTCGGCGTCTCTTGTTTTCAAGAAAGTCAACTCTTCTTACTCTAACCTGCTCCTCATGCATGCCCAGCAGCTCTTTACTTTTGCCGATACTTATAAAGGTTCTTATAGTGCGAGCATCCCCCAAGTGCAGGAATTCTACAACTCAACGGGTTATGGAGACGAGCTATTGTGGGCAGCTGCCTGGTTGTATCATGCAACTAGAGATGAGTTGTACCTCAGTTATGTGACTGAAACACACGGTCAAGAATTTGCTAACTGGGGAAGTTCAAGCTGGTTTAGTTGGGATGACAAGCATGCTGGGACTCAGGTGCCTATTGTCATGCTTTGTTTTTACTTGTTATTTGTTTTTAATTGGTTTTCTTATATTTGTTTTTATGGGATTGTAGTGGTAAGAAGAAAAGAGTGATAATGTTTAGGAATGATTCTGATTCTTAATATTGCTTATGGTTTTAACTTGTGAAAATCAACAATGTTTTGGAATGGGAAAGAGGCTATAACAAGTAGACTCCACTTGTCTTGATTTAAGATTAATGCACTTTGGAGCAGGTTCTGCTCTCCAGGATCAGTTACTTTGGTGCTAAAGGAATCTCAATTGCAGAGAACCTTGATCTCCAGATGTACAGAAAGACTGCAGAGGTTGTCATGTGTGAGCTTCTACCTAATTCACCAACATCCTCATCCAGCAGAACAGAAAGTAACATTCTTTTCCAGCTGTTATTGAGCAATATAAATATTAGATGTCTTCCTCTCTTTTAATGAACTGTAGAGCATTTTGAGAAAAACCTGCACTAAAGAAAAGCAATCCTAAGATAAAGAAACTGATTAATGGGAAAGTGAATTATTTAGACATCACTATATAACAGAGTAATTTATCTCGTAGAGTTTGCCTTTGAATGCACAGATGGCTTGATTTGGGTGATAAAGTGGCATTCTCTACAGCATTCCATGGCTTCTGCTTTCCTAGCTGTGGTTTACAGCGACTACATGCTCACATCGCAGACTGAAATGCTCTATTGCGATGGCGAATCCTACAAGCCAGAAGATCTTCGCAAATTTGCCATGTCTCAGGTACAATAATTCATTGACAATTAACTGCAACCGTTATACATGGTTTATGCTTGTTAGTTTTACCAATTCTCCTACAATCTTAAATTGTTTGAGTTCTCCAAAAAAGTTTGAGCAGGTAACAAGTGGGCCTATATTGTTTTCTTATTTTTTCAATTCCTTATGAAAATGCAAATCCTTTCAGGCAGATTATGTGTTGGGCCAAAATCCCATGGAAATGAGCTATCTTGTTGGATATGGGGGTAGCTACCCTCAATATGTGCACCATAGGGGTTCTTCAATCCCGATTGATGCGAAAACTGGATGCAGGGATGGATTTAAATGGCTATACTCACCCAAACCCAATCCAAATGTAGCTGTTGGTGCACTAGTTGGTGGGCCTTTTTTCAATGAGACATATATTGATTCCCGGAACAATTCAATGCAAGCTGAACCAAGCACTTACAACACTGCCCTCCTTGTGGCTCTTCTTTCTGGATTGGTTACCAGTTCTTCTGTGGTTCAATCTTTTTCATAGGAATTTTTGTTTTGCTATACACTCATGTATAATATGTTTCATCCATGTTCTTAAACTACTGTAATTATTATCTCCTTTAAGTTCTTATTAGTCGATAGATTATAAATGTAAATACAAGTATAAAAGTTCAAGTGAGTCTTTACATTTTGCAGTCAGTTACAGGAAAGAATACACAGAAGCTTGTGAATTGTAATCCTGCAATTTGCAATTAGAGGATGGAGATAAATATTATTATTGTCATCATTAGTTAATGACTATCTCCGTATTGTTATTATTAATATTATTAAATTATCTTCTTCAATATTAAGTGCTTCAAATCTATTATTTGTAGTTTTGTAGTTTTGAATGATTTGATTGGTACCAATATTGGTACTCATATTATTTTATAACTATCATTATTGATGTAATATTCTTATATTTATTTTTTAACTCATGATCAATATTATTACGTGCTACTATTATTCTTTTAATATTCTAATTGGAAAACGAAAATCTTTCAAGGCAATGAATGACAAGAAAATCATCAGTCAGGAATACAGATAAGAATACGCTCAGTTTATAGTCGTTTTGTATCACAATAAACGACAATGTCTTTCTTATTCTTTTGTCGTTTTCCCCAATAATAAGACAATAAATTGGCGTGTCGTTTATTTCAGTATCATTTAAAAATAAGTCACGCCGTTTTCTATAGCATAAAAGTTGACATGTCGTTTAAACGATCTGTCGTCCATAACTTATTGAATGGCGTTTTCGTGTTGTCAAACAAGGACGACAAGACAAACTAGTCTATATATCTATATATATATATTAAGCCTGGAGCAGAGAGTGTAAAAATTCTGATGGCTTCTTTGATCACCATTCTATTTTAAAATTTTTTAGAAAAATCCTAATTTTTTCATGATATGATTGGTCCTATTATTATTTTTCTTTGTTATGATTGGTTGTAATATATATTTGTATTATATAATATTATATTTAGTTTAACATTAATGATACTTTATATTAAATTTAGTTCATCGAACAAATAGCTGTGACACATTCGTTGTATCAAAATAAATGTAAAAATAAATACATTATTTAACTAATAGCTGTGATACATTCGTTGCATCAAAATAAATGTAAAAATAAATACATTATTTAATGTTTTATATAATATTATATTTAATTTAATATTAATTATACCTTATATTAAATTTAGTTCATTAAACAAAAAGTTATATAACATTCATCTCATCAAAATAAATATAGAGACAAATACATTCTTTAATATTATAATACATTGAACCTAACTATAAATTAAACCTAATATATACAATATTAATACCATATCGCGCAAACCGCGGTATAACGTCTAGTTTTACATGAGCAGAACAAAATTAATGTTTAATTTCATTTGTTATTAATATAAAAATATATATATTATTGGCAGACGCAGTTAGTTGATCTAAAGAGAAAAGCTCCGAGGCGAGCACAGCTACACCAGAGCTCATCAGGCTCCCCAGACTCGAAGAAGCCCTATCAAATCTCGACTCTTGCCTTTCCCTCGAAATCAGGAGGTCATTCTCGTAATTTCCCCCGCATTTTACTCGTCTTCGTTTCAGATATGAATATGATTATTAGGGTTCAATTAATCTAAGATCTTCTTTGTTTGAGGTTAACTTTTCCGATCACAAATGAAATACCAAATTTCCTTGATTTTTTTTTTTAAATTAAGTTTTGCATCATAGTCTTATTAATCACGGTTTTTGAGATCTCCTTTTTTTTTTTTTAGATTTAATTTTGTTGATACTTTTCTATTCGGCTTTAGCGTTTTGGTTAAATTCCCTAAGTCGTTAAAAAAAAAATAAAATTGTAGGCTTACAACTGGATATGAAGTTGGATTAGCGTTTGATATATTGTGAATTTACGTTTTTTAGTGCGTTTTTGGGAATTATTACTTTTTATTGCTTGTTGGGAATTTTATGTTTCACTTTTTTTTTTAATTTTCTTTTAAGTATTAAGAATGGTCGAGATTTTCTCAAGCAACATCTTGAGAAAGAATCTCCGCCACTCATTTTTTCACCATGTCAGGAGGCTTGTGTTGCGTATCATTTGCTTAAGTACTAAAACTGAGCTACTTTTATGCTTTTTCGTATGTAACATAATTGAATGTTGTATTTGAGAATTACAACACTTTTTGAGCATGCCCATCTTTGATTTTCTCTTTTCTTGCCTCTCAAAATATTGTAGAGATTATGAAAAATAAAATAAAATTGTATAGTCATGTGAGAATGTGGGGCGTTTTTCGTGTAATTTATACCATCTTAATATCCCCGTTCAATCACTCGCAAGTTGAGAACTATGATTGAATGCGTATAGGCACAGTTTGGTCGGTCTTAATGTTATTTCTAATACATTGTAAGTGGTTTGTTTAGCTGGACAATGTAGGCTTTGTTAAGCTTGCTCGAATTAAAATTTTCGTTGGGCAAGTACAAGTACAAGTATGTTGGTGGCTCATTTTTGAGTTTTTCTTTTGTCTGCTATGAGTTTTTGAATGCTTGTTATGCGGATGAGCTGCTTTTAAAAACAGAATATGGCTGTGCCTTCTATGGCAAGAAGTTTTTGAATGCTTGTTATGCGGATGAACTGCTTTTAAGAACAGAATATGGCTATGCCTTCTATGGCAATATGGAATCTTATTGAATGCTATTAATCCATTTTAGCACCTCTATCATCTTTCTGCTCATAAACTCTTTCTTAGTCTTTCTAAAGATTTTATGAAAAGGAGTTCAATATGTGCACTAGATAAATCCTTTATGTAAATCGTCTCTTGGTATGAACTAGCTTTAATTATATTATATGTCCACATTTTATTTCTACAACTTTGTACAGGGGATGGCATCAGGAGAAGATGTTGGGTCGTCAACTTTAAGGTCTCAGGTTTGCCAAACACCTGAAATGTGGAAACAAGAGCTGGAACAACACGAATCTCAAATGGATATGTTGCAATCGAAACTTATGGAGGTTAAGGAATATATGAAGGAGTCTGAGGTAGAGTCAAAAAAAGAGTTAGATGTTCTTTGGCGGAGAGTTAAAACAACTACAACATTGTTAACGTATTTGAAATATAAAGCGAGAATTATGGCTGTTCCCCATTTAGCCCAGAAGTATTGTGGTATCGAACAATTAGAAGGAGTTGGGCTAGTTGACAAAGATGGTACACCCTTGTCTGGTTGGTCTAAAAGTATTGACCTTCCTTCCTTTGACGGTCCAGATGAAGAAACTCGGACTGAAATAGGTGAGCTTAATGGTTCTCTGGATGAGCATGATGAAGCTTATATTGGTGATATGCTCAAATCTGTGAAGATGGTCTCAAAGGTTATGGAACTCCTTGTTAAAAGAGTGCTATTGGCAGAATCTGAAACTGCCATCGAGAAGGAAAAGGTAACCTCAAGTCAGGAAGAAATCAAGGAAAAGTCAGTTCAAATTGAGAAAATGTCCACGAAGTTGGAGGAGATGGAATTGTTTGCTCTTGGTACAAATAGTATTCTAAATGAAATGAGGCAGAGTATAGATGATTTGGTTGAAGAAACATCTAGACAGAGGCAACGAGCTGCTGAAAACGAACAGGAGCTTTGTCGTGTGAAGCGGGAATTTGAATCTCTAAAATCTTATGTCAGCACCGTCATTACTGTACGAGAAACAATCCTTTCATCAGAGAAGCAGTTCCAAACTATCGAGAGGCTGTTTGAACGGTCAGTATGTTTTTGTGCATTCCGTACATTGAAATTCTCTGATGCACTTTAACCTGATTATCAACCATTTATCCATATGATTGAGTTGGTAATGCTACAAGCTACTATACATGCTTAGAATAATGTTCCGATACATTCTATCTTGATTGTCAACCAGTTATCCATTTGAATGGGTTGGTTATACTAGAAGGCACAAGCACATGCTTTGAAAGTTATTTTTTACTTCCATGCTGGCAGTGCTGTGTATATGTTTCCCTTGTTCTTCTTTCTCTTGCATTGTGTTTCAATGGACAAAATTTACTTTTATTGAAATGTCGTGTCATTTCAGTGCCAGAAATTCAGCCTTGCTAAGCTATCTGTTTTTGACTCTCATACAATGCCATTGATTTGCCAACTCTGCGTGCATGTATACGTGTTCTAATCCTTTGTACAAGAGACTCCTTTTTTTTTTTTTTTTTTTTTTTTTTAATAATATTACCTGCCGTTGGTTTCCAACAGATTAGTTGTGAAAACAACACAGTTAGAGGGTGAGAAAATGCAGAAAGAGGCAGAAGTTCAGAAGCTTATGGAGGAAAACGTGAGACTGACAGCTCTTCTTAACAAGAAAGAGGCCCAACTTCTGGCAATGAATGAACAATGCAAGGTGATGGCGTTGAACGCTTCGAACATCTAATTTGGAGGAAGGCTTTTATTGTTCTTCTGCTTCCGCCTTGTCTTCGCGGAATCATTTGGTTTTAAGTCAAGTCAAACCTGCTAATGCTACTGACCAGAGAAATGTCCAGAAATGGGCTACTCTGGATCCCGAGCTTTATTTTCGATCCTTCCTTTGAAATCTAACATTGTCAATATCACCTTGTGTTGATTATCTATTGCTTCAGTCTGTGCTGCTGTTGCTGTTAAACCTATTCGGAAAGGAATATTCATTGGGAACAAATGAAGCTGTGTTGTGTGTTAAACTGTTCAGTGTGCTCTAAAAGAGTTTAATATATTTCTTCTTTTCGGCTAGTTATATTTTCCTGCCCTCTCACTGTCGTTCTGGTATTTTTATTAGCTGCTTTTCTGTTTTTTCATCCTCAGTGCAAGATATATAACATCAATACTTGTTTTTGTCCTTTTTTTTATTTGTAGAAAATTCCTAATAGGGCATTGTTTGGTGGGCTTGGAGAAGGATTGGGGTCAGGATTATTTATTGTGGTCATTTTATCTTTTCCCCAAATTTATTAGTTATCCCACTTTAAACATCTTTTCTTTGCCCCCCTAGGTTTCAATTAAAAAAAAACTTTTTCTTTGAAAAAATATAGATTATAAGCGATAAATTAAAATATTCATATATATATATATAAAGTCTAATATTTAAGACCAATTAATAACATAATTTGAACATTTTTCAAATTGTTTTAATCTAATCTAATACCACATTAAATACACAACATAATAGTTTTCTTTTTTAATAATAAAAACGAAATTCTCAAGAAAATAATATAAGTAAATGCAAAAGAAAAAAAAAAAAAGACCTCCTCGAGAGAATAATATTAATAAAAGCTAAAAAATTTTAATTACAGTACAAACAGTCAATCACATAGATTACAATTTCAAATTTCTCAAAAAAGGAGACGAAAAGTAGATCACAAATATAACAATAGCAAAAATCATGAGGCTACCATAATTCTCCAAGAGAATAAGATAATAAAAACCACGAGCAAATAATTATCGGGTTAAGTAGACAATTACCACTTTTTTCAAATGTTTAACTAAATTTACCACCACTATTAGATTTTACCACTTTTGGGAGGGAATTAGTCAAGAATCTGTCAAGAATTCATCAAGAATCCACCAAGAATCTGTCAAGATTACCACTGACGTTAAGAATCTGTTAAGAATCCGCTAAGAATCCATCAAGATTGTCAAGAATCTGTCAAGAATTCATCAAGAACCCGTCAAGATCGCCGCCAATATCAAGAATCCATCAAGAATACATCAAGATCGTCAAGAATCCATCAAAAATTCATCAAGAATTCGTCAAGAGCGTTGCTGACGTCAAGAATTATTCAAAAATCCATCAAGATTGTCAAGAATTCATTTTAAAAAAGTGGTATGGTGGTAGGTTTAATTAATAAGGAAAAAAAAGTGGTATACAGCTAATTTATTCATAATTATCTTTACCTGCTACTAGACTGAGTTCTTCGCCTGGTAGAGATTATGATTCCAATATTAAAAAAGATCTATGCCCACTGAAAAGAAAATCAACCATCCGCATTACAGATCTAAATCAAAGAAAAAATTCTCATATTCAAGATCTAGTAAATAAAATTTAAAACCTATACAAATCAAAGATCATGTGGTATAAAATTCACATAATAGTGGTACTACAATTAGATTTAAATTTGAACTCATTAGAAAATTAAAAGAAAAAGGATTAATCCTTTATCCTCAGGGAGGATAGATAAGGAAGAAAAGGGTCAAAGAAGGAGATTAAAGCACTCCTTCTCTGACTTCTTGTGAGAGCGACGACAATAATTTTTTGAGAGAGAAAGAGAACGGAGACCACGATTTTTTAAGAGAGAAAAATTGATTACCTTACTATCTCTTTAATTAAGTTATATAAGGATATAACATGATAGTATTAAGTTTGATTGTAACGAAGATTTTTTCAATTGAAGAATCAAACTGTCAAATCGGGTAGATTATGAGTACCTTAGGGACCATGGAACTTAGCAAGGTGGTAAGTCCACTTAATTCTTGTGCACAATAATCCGTTATCAATGCCCAAATTCTTGTGCACAATAATCCGTTATCAATGCCCAAAAATATTTATTTTTCAATGTACATAAGCATTTAACCTAATTAACTTTGTTGTGTACATATTTACATTTATAGATATAAGAAATATATTAAGAATTTTACAAACTCACGAACTAGTTCTTTCTAATCTAATTAACTTAGAAAGTTAATGCAAATTTAAAGACTGAAGGGGGCAATTTTTAATTTAAAAAATCAAATGAGGGGTTGCAATTCTCTGTCTCTTTTAGTTGTCTTTTTAACTAATCTAACTTGATGAAAATTAAACGTAATAAAAAATTGAGGGGCACTCCGCAAGTGTTGTCACTTCGTATGAATGTTATGTCGGTTTTAGAAGTATTTTTGTCTTTAAAATAAAATTTAAATTTAAAATGTGTATGGTTGCTTTATTTGCACCCCTTCTCGTGTAAAAGCACCTTTTTTTCTAAAAATATATTTTCAATTCTGAATTTACCCTTGATTTAAAGGAACTTAACCATGTTTTATCCTGATACACCCTACAATTCAATTTCCCGAAGCTATTTTTGCTATAGCAATTAAATTCAAACCCCAAGCACAAAATTCTCCAGGAGACTTCTAAATCTATTAAAAAAATCTAAATATCTCAATGAGTTGCAATTATGTAACAAAATAATGACCATGCAACTATTGAAGACATTTAACACTACTCCAAGAACCTTTTTTTTTACTTTTTTTTTTAATTTTTATTTTCTCTCTTTCCCATTTCCATTTCAATTTGAACCTTGTATACATTCGCATCTAAATATATGTTTTGATCGTATGGTTATTTAGTGACCTGAGGAAATATAAGCTAAATTCTGCGAACCAACCAAGTCAAAGAAATGATTTCCCCAATACAAGTGAGTATTGGAGGATTCTGTAGAAAGAGAAGTCAAAAGATACCATCTTAGTTATGGGTAGCAATATAGGTCATGACACGATAACACGACTCAAAATTCGCACGATTAACTGAACCTGCTTAACACGAAATTGACTTGAATTAACACGAGTAAATAATTTTTTAATAAATTTTATTAAATAATTATTTTCAAAAAATATTTTTTATGAATTTTTTGTAGATAAAATAAAAAATATAAAGCTAATGAACTAGTATCTCTTTCTATAGTAAAACTTAATTAAAAAAATCGAGTAAACTACCAATTATACTATTTATATACGTTTTGACCCATCAATCTGCATGTCATTTTCATTAAACAGGTGACACGTAGGTTAACCTGTTAACGACACGATTTAATTAGGTTAAACACGGCGGCACGACACAGATTGCCACCCCTAATCTTAATTGTATTATTATATTGTTACAGTGCATAATACACACACAGCATTGATGACAGGACCACCAAATACCAAGATTCCAATGGCAAAGCAACTTCTATCCCTGCAAAATGGGAAGACAGTAATTGATGACAATGGTTTGCACAGAGAGAAAAAGGTCTATAAGAGTTGATATAAGATAAAAAATTTCTACTATCTTGGGATGGCGTGAGGCCCCACTTTTCAGAGTTTTAATACACCACGAAGCCACGAAGTTAAAGTTTCTAAAGGACAGAAACTTCAATTCTAAATAACAAGTAAAACAGCCAAAGCTAAAATTAACGTATATTTTTGTGACTAAATTAACGTATATTTTTGCGACTAACAGTTCAGGTGACCGTTTCCCTGCTTTCACTTCATCACCACCAATAATGACAGAAAAGAACTCCCTTCCAGCCTACATGTAGAGAATAATAAGTGAAACAAAATTTTGATATTTTAGATAATATTTTTCCACATGAGACAAAAGAAGCAAAACTATTCAAAGGTTTTTGAGAAAGTATGCCATGATGAAAGGAAATTTTGGTTTCTATGCTCTCTTTCGGCGAGTTTGAACTTTGAAGCCAATGCCATTGGCACTTTATGACTGCTCAAATGTTTAATTAACCTATTGGCACCTGGAAGTGCTTTAATATTACACCCCCTGCAATAACATTTGTAAAGAGTCAATCAACTGTTTGCTCAAGTGTACAAGACTACCAAGACCTGTATTAAAAAGTGTACCATCCAAATCAAGGATAACACATTTCGCTAGCTTCTTTAAAGGATTATCACAACCGACATCCTAAAGATCACGTATCACATCTCACAGTTAGTGAGGATACGGTAATCCCACTGGCAACACTTATACCCTATAGTTTGTCACTATGGCAAGACCCACTTATAATTCCTTAGTTAATCATAATTAAAGTACCAAACAACTGAAGTTTTGTGCTGCAATCAACGTAAAAACGAATATTTTCATTGGAAGTTATCATTTTTTTTT
Source organism: Trema orientale (assembly GCA_002914845.1). Taxonomy (NCBI): domain Eukaryota; kingdom Viridiplantae; phylum Streptophyta; class Magnoliopsida; order Rosales; family Cannabaceae; genus Trema; species Trema orientale. The sequence goes on from JXTC01000018.1 coordinate 651,363, forward strand.
TTTGTTATTATTTTTCGTCGCTTTCATTACTGTGGCAGATGAGTATTCAACTCAGATACTAGACTATCAAGAGGATTGCCTAAAACCAAACGAAAAATCTGACACTCTTGTAGTAACCATGTACACAATCTTCGTCATATGTTGTAGTTGTTATTTTTCATAATTATGGATACATCGAGTGGTCAGATCCATAGTTTGCCTTCCATAAGGTCTTATTCGATTCTTCATAGATACTTACCTAGCAATAAGTTAGAGTTTCTCGCATCTCAAAAATTGCGGTGGAAGGACAAGTATCAAAAACATAAATAAACATCAAGTGGATTTGGTTAAATAGAACCATTGTTAGCCAAGAGCTTCGAGTTGAAGAGCAACCCAATCAAACAATTAAGAGAATAATTTACAATGTTGCAAATTTTCAAATAGAGCAATATATGGGTGGGTAAATTTACCAAATTGGAGCATTACAATATCAAAATTTTCTGACCAAGTGTACCTGTTTTATTAGAGAAGTGGCTTTAGAAAAGAGGAGTTGTTATAAGACCGACAGAGAAACCAAAGACGTCAAATTGTGTGAGAAAATTATGGACCTATCAATTTGTGCCTTTCGAAAAGACTCACGCACCGAGTGCCCCTTCTACACCAATTTAAAGACAAAAATGCCCTCACATGTATTTCCCATTGGTCCTCTCCTTTTCGTAATTTCGCTTATTCAAGAATCAAGGCATAAAAAGTCCAAAGATGGTCTATGATTCTATTCCGTGAAATTTTCCAGGATACGAAGAAAGAGAGGCAGAGCGCTACTGTCCATATTCGAGTATCCAAATTCCAATAGCCTTCAGATATGGGCCTCTAGTATTTTTTTTTTATATAAATTTTGTAACCCGTTATTTTTCGAAACTACGCTATTTCCCATATTTTTGAAACTTTTTATATTACATGGTCGTAAGCGAGACAGAGGCTAAAATGATAAAAAGGAAAACTTCTTATTTTTATTTTTATTTTTATTAAACAAAAAAGAAAAAAACCGTAGTCGAAAATTATAAACCCAATCTAAGCGAAAAAAGACGGAAGAAACTGAAAGAAAAACAAACTAAAACCCTAACCCAACCGATCTCACTCCTCTGAATCTGAAACCTAAAATGCGAAAAATTCTAAAGTCCGCAAATGAAGAAGTGAGAAATCCGAGTGGGCTTTGTGCGCATTGAAAAGCTCGAATTTGTCCCAAATGTCTCGAAAAGTAGGTGGTGAAGCTCAGCCTGACGATGGCGTCTCTCTGCCACTCTTACAGCCTATCAGAATCCCCAAATCTGCCGAAGATAACGACAATAATAAGGTATTTTTTCTTAACCCTTTTTTTTTTTTTTAAATACCCTCAAGACAACTTTTGATATATATACATAAGTAAGTTGTTATAATTTGGTAGTTCTGTATAGATGTTTGTTTAAATTTTGTTATTATTCAGGTCCCAGAATTTTTGGGTTCTTGAAGTCTCTCTATATAATGTGTGGTTTACATTGTAAAAAGACAAGATAAACTTTGATTCGGTTTGTAACTTGTCAAAAAGCCAACCTGACCCCATAACCAAATTTCTTCTCTTGTTGCTAAATCATGCTTTGTCTTATAGTCTGTTTTTCCTTTCGGGTTAGAGTGCAAGCAGGAGACTCAAAGATGCCGAAGTTTGCGTCCCGATTGTATATGGAACGATAGCATTCTATCTCGGCCGAAGGGCCAGTGAGTAAGTATTTTCTTGTTATGACTTTTGAGCATGCCAATGTAGTTCTATACCTTCGACCCCCACATTTTATTTTGAATTGTTTCCCTTCCAAATTTAATTAGGTCTCAGTCTCATAAGTGGACGGTTTATGTACGTGGGGCAACGAATGAGGATCTTGGGGCGGTGGTTAAGCGAGTGGTATTTCAATTGCATCCTAGTTTCAATAACCCCACGAGAGTGGTTGAATCGGCCCCGTTTGAGTTAACCGAATGTGGTTGGGGTGAATTCGAAATTGCTATCAGTCTTTTCTTCCACAGTGAAATCTGCGATAAACAGTTGGACTTGTGAGTGTTATTTTAATTTTGTTAGGATGGATAGTTGTATAATTCTGCATGTTTCTTTTATGGAGTTATCTAAATACTAGATGATGTAGCGAGGCGAGCGAGCCTTCAGTTTTTTTTTTTAGCTCGGTGAATGTTATATGCAAAAGTTGTATTTCAGTTGGCGTTTCAAGTGTGGGATAACTATTGAGACATGTGGTATTACTCGGTAATGATTTTGTTTACTTGAGGTGGAATTTCGATGCAACTGGAGCTTTTAAAAACGTTTGCAGGTATCACCATCTGAAGTTATATCCTGAAGATGAATCTGGTCCCCAGTCGACTAAAAGACCTGTTGTTATGGAATCATACAATGAGATTGTTTTCCCTGATCCTTCAGAGGAATTTGTTGCTCGTGTGCAAAATCATCCTGCTGTTATCCTTCCCCGTTTGCCTGCTGGCCTTACCTTGCCTAGTCCTGGTAATTTCTAAGTGCAATGTTTCTCAATAGTTTTTTTCCTTTCCAAATGCTTTAAGTTAATTTTTCTTGTGATTTTGCAGTACCAATCGAAACTACGAATGAGAAGGAAAGAGGAGATACCAAGGATCATCCCTTTAATCAGTGGTTCTTGAATTTCTCAGAGGCAGATGAACTATTAAAACTTGCTGCTGCTCGTCAACAGGTTAAATTATTCTTTCTTCATTTGTGTGCCTAGATAATCAATCTTCTGGTGCATCATACTAATTTTGTGCTTCATTGTTCCAATGTCTGCTACATAATAGGAATAGCGATCCTTTTCCTTTAGGCATCCGCATATTTTTAGTATTCGAAAAATCATCTGTAAGGATTTGAACCAAGGACCTGGTCTTTCTTTTGAAGGAGGAGATTTCTCACTTGGCAAGGTCCAATGATAATTAAAAAGTTTTTCATAATTATAAGCACTTGATGTATGACCTGTGCCATAGATTCAGGTGAGAATATTTTTATCTTTTGAAAGAATACCCGGAAAGCCTCCTAAAATTAAAAAAGACTTGACTGGCAAGTCTTCATGGCATGGCTGAAGACAGTTCTATAATTGTGGCATACTAGGTTAGATATTCAATAACACCTTGATTTATTTTATTAGTTAAGATTATCTCTTTATTGGTTGTATGCTCGTAGGTCTCTGACTTTTTGGTCAAGCTTCAAAAGGTAGATCTAGGTTTTGGATGGATGTATTTAATCCTGCACTATTTTAATACATCTTGATGGGTTTTAGTTGTAATTTGCTATTCTTTCAATGAATTTGGGTTTTCACTTAAACCTATATTTCATTGCATATGCCATTGACTTTGCATCAAAGCTTGCAAGTCATTTGCTTTGTCTCAAATACTTGCTTTAATTGTCTGACATACATGAAAGACCTTTTATTTTTGCGAAGTTGTGGAGGAATCTTGTATTAACATTGTTTACCATCTGGTAGGTGCAAGCTCACATTGTTAAGCTGAAAAGACAGTTGAGCGTGATGGATGGGCTACCTCAGCTGTCAAAACCACCCTCTAGCTTTGAATGAATATACGTTAACATGGTAGATTGTAGTTCGAGTTCTCATCAGTGTAAAGCATCGAACATTAGCACTAGTGATTGTTAGATGTGATCTTGTGTATTACCTTAATTTTGGTTTTGGAACTATGCATTATGTCTATATTAGTATTAAATTGTGACGCTCTGAAAGCTAACTGAAGTATAGTGTGTGTACAACAAGGATCAGTTATGTGATCTCATCCGCTAGGCTCTATGGATATACATGTAGGTTTTAATTTATCTTTTTGAGAAGAGATGTAGAACTTCTGGATGAATGAGAATTTGCTTCTCTGTTCATATATTCAAAAGGATGACTGGATTAAAAATGTGTGATGTGCAACCTCTCTCTCTTTTCTGTTTATGATTTCTCCAGTTTCATGGTTTGTAAATTTTTCACCGTCTTGGGAGCTAATACTATAAGTAAAATGATTATAAGAAGCTCATGAGCTTTTTCTACTAAAATAATTGCTTGAGTAACTTTCTTTTGAGTCAATTCTGGAACTAGCAGAAAATGAAGGTTCAGTGTATTCATAGCTTCATCACATTATCAAAACTGGGATTGGTGTACCCTAGTTATTAATCCTTGCACTGGTTTTCTTGCAGGTGACCTACACTTAACCTATCTGTTGCAATCATATATGTTCTAATAAGTGAAGTTTAGTTGTGGCATTCTAAGGCCATCTCTTATGCTGGTTTGGACCATATTGTTCTTTTGTCTGTTTGGTTTTATTTATTTATTTATTTTCTTTAATTTTTTTTTGTTTTTTTGTTTTTGATGTTTCTTTTTTATTCATTTAACTATCCACCTTTTTCTTTGGGCCTCTCACATCTGATGATGAATATTAAGTCACTCATTTCTAGCTTTCGTGTCGGTTTTCATTTTGCATAAGGTGAAGTCGGAAGAGTCTATCTGTTCATGATCTAATTAGTAAAGTTCAATCTTATATGTTGAATTTGCTATTCAAACACACTCGAGGATTTAATCTTCTGATGACTCTTTATCCATTATGATTTTAGCTGTTTACTTTCATTAATAGTCCTTGAAGAACGCATAACCAACTTTTCTATTTATCTCGGTGCACTTTACTTTGCTTTTGTCCTTTTGAGTTGGGATAAATGTTCTGGACTTGTCTCCTGTACAATGCACATGGGTGTAGTTAAGTCTTAACATATCTGCCTGGGTAGGTATTACTGTCACCAATCCTATAGTTTTAGTGACTATATGCTTGATTTGTGAATTAGAAAACCAATTTATATTTTAGTTCCGCTTGAACTCCTCACACTGTAATAGCTACTGGATTGATATAATCGACAAAGTTGAGTGCAAAAGAGTTCTTGCAGGATGAGATGCTTGAACAATGTCAATGTCCACAGTACTGTGAGATGGTCAGATTGCTAAGCTGGAGTATTATCAGTGGTGGGGATGGTGTGTTGCAAGCTTATAGCAGCCTCACTAATTTGTCTTTATAAAGCTCTCTGAAGACAAAGTAACATGGCCTTCACATGTTTATTATTTCATGTTAGGGTCAACATCTACCAAAAGAGAAATGCCTTTGGTTGATTGGCAATGGTCTCTGCCTCAGTGACAATGATGCGTTATCCTCTGAATTCTATCTTCCATTTGTTATCCATATTTGTGGAAAGAACATGGCAAGCCACTTCTATATACCATGCCTTATAATCCTCCGTCATACTTCTTCATCATCTTCTTCTTCTTTTTCTTTTTCCTTCTTTTGTGAATTTTCCTTCTGCATTCTGAATACTATTAACAAGTTGTTCCTCTAGTTTCCACATTGCTCAGAATCTTGCTGAACTCGTGAGCGGTTTACAGGGAAGGAATTGTATTGTTGAATAGATTTTTTGAGTTTGCCGCGGATGAGTTCCTAGCTTTGCTGCTGAAGATGCCTAGATGTCAATTCACAGTTGTGTTTTGTATGTGAGAACAAAATGGTTATTATTATTATTTTTTTTTAAGTTTTGGAATGTGAAAGAATACAAAAGGGAACCAGTGCTGACAGATAGACTGACTATATAGCTCCAAAGATAGCGTTTTCAGCCTTGGAACATGGGGAAATAAATCATCTTATGAGAATGCGGCTGGAGATACTAGTGGTGCTCGATTTTAGGAGGAATATATGTTTGTGTAAACTTCTTGCGTATTATATCGACAGTTGTGGTTTTGGGTTTTGTCAAAAGCCCACATGGGTAGTTCTTCAATACTGAGACATATCTCATAACTTGCTGCAGCTAGAAAAAACTTAACAAGTTACTTTGTATAAAGAGAGATATATATATATATATATATATATTTGAATTTTGAACTTTTCAACTTTGTTCCATCTCACAGATTAAATGTATGTATTAACTTTGAAGACAGATGGCTCTTTGAATCATTACATTTGATTTTGTTTTACATTACTGGTTCTAAACATATTGGTTGGAAGGGAGCAAGGATTATCAGAGTTAGCAATGTGTCTCCCAGGTTGGCCAGAAAATGAGGGGAAAAAATTTAGGTTTGCTCCAAATGATTAGCAAAACTGTTGTACTTACATTTGGAAATGCTAGTTTTTAAGCTTTCAGTGATGTGACACCATATATTTGTAAGGTTACGATCAACGAATCCAAATCTTTTCTTTGTCTTGTAATCTTTCAAGCTGGCGTTTTGTATATTCTCTTCATGATGTGGGTAACCCTCATCAATGGCCTAGGTCTAAGCTAAACCTAGCTCCATTACAAGCCTAGCGAGAGTTTTCATTATAGTGCGATAAATTTTTGGCTGCCTTTGTGGTCCTCAAAGTCAAAACCACGACTATCCCATTTCCTAAACGGTGCCCAATGAACCAACATAACCGAATGTTCCACTATTCTGGACCACTTTGCTTCTGAAAGTATGAAAGTGATCCTCAGAACCTTGGTTTTTCTGCTAGATTCATGGTCGTATGACTTAGCTAGCTGGTGACCTATTTATGGTTGAACTGTAGCAAGCTCATGATATACTGGTTTATTAATTGCACGTCCATTCTTATAGTGTTCAAGACAGCTTTGGTAGATGATTCTCTGTAGTCTGCACTCGCCACGAAAGGTTGGATTTTAGTGTAGCTTTTGCATTCTGTGGGAGCTATCTAGTTAGCTAGCTACCTAGTCTTGCTTCCAACCATTACTTTTTTACTTCTCCATTGAAAGTGTGAGAATGACACAAGGATGGATCATGGACTTTGCACACACCCATGAAAGTATCAAGGATTGTTTTGTTGAAAAAATATCAGGCTACTCTGCATGGTACATGGTGGGACAAACAACTGAAGTTGTCACGTTAAATAATATTAAGTACATCATGTCATCATGATGTGACAAACAGTTAAAATTATCATTGTGTTAAATACTACATAATGTGATAAACAATTATAGGCTGTATGGTGTTGAGATATCATGTATCACTAAATGCTTGTTAGAATGGTAAATTCAGTCGTCCCTCGTACAAGAAGTTGTGAATTCGAGTTAGGGACAATCCACTTCAAGAAGGATCCATATACCAAGCGGGATTCATAAAGTTCACTCTGGAGTTGATTACACCTACCTTTATAACCATTATTATTATAAAAATAAATAAATAAATAAATAAAGGAGACCATATAGTATGACACTACAACTGTCACATTTCATTAAACTACTAACCAATTTGTCTTTGTATACTTTCACCCTATCAAGAGCTATACGTACGTGTACTGACAAAATACGATTGATAAACGTTGAGAGAAAGAGGGAAAGAGAGAAGGGCCCCATATTGTTGTTGGGACAAGCTACATGGTAGGGCAAACCCTAACCCGGGTCGGAGAAACTGCATGGGCTTGTACAAAGTTGCCTCAGAGACAATATTTGTAGTCTGTCCTAGGACCCCACAGCCCACATGACTTTGTTTCTCTTTTTTTTTTTTTTGAAGGGGACTTTGTTTCTTGAGCCCTCTCTCTTCTTGTTCTTCCCCATATATACCTCATTGCCCCTTCAATCCTCCCCCACCATCTTCACACACACTACTAATCTTCTCCATCTTTTGGCCCCTCCTTATTAGTACTTTTTTTCTTCGCATTACAAAGTTTTTGAATTAAGCACCAAAAAACACTTCATATTATATATATATATCAGATACATACATATATTTATATTTATATTGGTCACAAAATATGGCAATCAAAAAATCCAACAAGCTACCTCAAACAGCTGTTATCAAGCAAATCCTTAAAAGGTGTTCAAGCTTTGGAAAGAAAAATGGCTACAACGAACAAGGCCTTCCGGACGATGTTCCTAAAGGGCATTTTGCTGTTTATGTTGGCGAAAACAGAAGCAGATACATCATCCCAATTTCATGGTTGGCTCAACCTGAGTTTCAAACACTACTTCAAAGGGCTGAAGAGGAATTTGGCTTTAACCATGACATGGGTCTTACTATTCCTTGTGAAGAAGTGGCTTTTCGCAACCTAACATCAATGATGATGATCAGATGAAGGAGATCGACGATCTATATATTAATGTAACAAAGATCATCATTAAGAAGCTTCTCTACTTGTTTTCTTCCCCCACTAGCTACTTAACCAACCCTCTATAATAATTATGTATATCTTCTATATGCGTTGTGGTTCATCACACCATGACTTCTAATTCTTCAAGAGTTTTTTTCCCTTTTCTTTTTTTTTTTTCCTTTTTTCTGGGATTAATTACCTCAGATATTTGTATATATATATTGTTTTTTCACTTGTACGGTTTTCCTTAGCGATGCATTATGGCCGCTGAGAGAATAACTGGCATAAATTGAAGACAATGGGGGGGGACTTCGATCCCTGCTTAATCCTTTATTAATCTCTGCTCTTATGCGTTTAATACCTTCTAAAGATCACTAATAGTAACTATAGTTTTTTAACCAATGTCATATTCTTATATATATTGGTGGTTGAACAACTAGCGTGTAATGATTGTAACCGTTCCTGTATAATGTGCGTAATAGTGTTTTATGATATATATATATATAGTATATATATAGTCAAACTATAGGTGCTGAGAAAAGCGTGAAAGAGAGTAGTATTTTCCATCACTAATAAGGATAAAGCTGAAAAGAAATATTGGTTAAGGTCATTCCATGACACGCCTAGCTGTTGAACCATTGCATGGCATACGTAACTATTTTTATGTTTGTTATCGACTCCAAATTAATTCGGAATTCTCTAGCGGCCGCCTCCACTTTATATAATAATAAATATATTATTTTACTTTTTTTTTGGCTCCCGAAATACATTATTTTACTTAAACCTCCACTTTATGTGNTATAGACTCCTGCATGGATAAAAGCTTTTTATGCAGGCCTTGTTCAAATTTAATAGTTAGTAGGAAAATACTCGTCGGTACGTAGTATGCAAATTAAACAAAATATCAATTGAAAACGATGCTTTTGTAAAAGCTGATTATCAATATGAGAGTTTACCATCTAACAGAATTCTCCTAATAAATTATATCAACTATTAAATTTTAGTGAAAGTACGTTTTAACATTACAGCAGTAAAATCTCTGCTAATTTGTATTTTATATATATATATGTTAAATGTAATTAAATGTTGTAGAAGAATACATAATTTGTTATCTCTCTCAAATTTTATTTTCATATATCAATTATTTGATTGTGATGTATGAGCATGCATGACGTACAATTACTTTATGTTATACAAATCTTTATCAAGATACCCTCATGATGAAAAAGAAATAACACTCCATGGGAACCAAATGTATATAAAGTGCATGTGTGTGCATATATATATGGTCACCAATCTTAGGGTTTTTTTTTTACTTATCTATAGTTATTTTTTTTAACCGTTGAATCATTATCTAACGGCAATGACATGCATGAAAAGATTTACATCATTAAGGCTCTTTCTCTCTAATTTTTACCACAAAAAAAGTGTATAATGAATTTTAATTGGCTAAAACATCTATAGGCAAAAAAAAAAAAATAAATAAACTTACTGGATTGGTGCCCTATATACAGGGTACTAATCTAGTAGGTATTTTTTTTTTACCTATTCATAAGTATTGTTTTGCCTAATTAAATACGTCTTTTCATAGTAAAAGATGGAGAGAGAAAAATATTAAATAATGGGTATTTATTTTTATTATTATTTTTTTACAACTACTCAAATTATGGTAACGGTTAGATTATATAATTCAACGGCTAAAAAAATATCTATAGATAGGTACAAAAAATACTTATCGGATTAGAACCATGTATATATATATAGGATAATGTTTGAGGTATCAATTTTTGTACCAAATTTTTAATACCAACACATATGGCATGTGATTTGTCACCACCTAATTGGTGATAATGTTTAGTCTATTTGTGGTAAGTTTTAACACAACAATTATTTGGTGACAACTTACATGCCACATGTGTTGGTACAAAAAATTTGGTACAAAAGTTGGGATGTATAGTGTTATCTATATATATATATGGGTTATGTTTCAATGGAGATTTTTATTTTTTCTCCATATATGGGTACTTTAAAATGACTTGCAATAGCAAGTCGACTTTACTTACAACCATTCCATTGTAATTCTTTTAGAGAATCCTCTTTCTATTGAGGTAGGAATAAGCTTTGGAATGACTTTTTAACGAAAACAATTAAGAATGGTTCTTTTAAGGAAAATATTAGTATCTAATAGTTTTTAAATATATAGTTAATTTTTTTTAGAATGCATATACATTTAGTTTTTTTTTTTTTTTCCCTTTTCTTTTTATGAAAGTAATAAAATGGCTATAATAGGGGTACAATATGTATATTAATTAAAAGGGGCCAAAGGCCACAACCCCATGTTGTATTAGTGGTCCATGTAATTAATGGCCTCTACATCATTTGTTCCCTCACTCCTTNTTAGTTTTTTTTTTGAACTCATAAAAAAGAAGGAATGGGCCTTTTGAGGAAAATATTTTGACCAAAACATTTTTATTTTTGAGAATATATACAGGTTGTTTCTTTTTTTTTTTTTTAGGGAAAGAGAACCAAAAATGATCACATTAAAAAAAATTTTAAATTTTTGTTAAGAAAATGAAACATAGAAATAGAAAGTAAAAGAGAGAGAGAAAGTCCTTTCAAAAAGAGAGAGAGAAACAAATAAGAAGTGACGGTCATCTTTAATGGAAGGAGGAAAAAAAAAACAATATTGAAGAGAACATTCATTCATAAACAAGACAGATACAATTGTTTCATTTTTATTTTAAAAGAAAACCAAGAAAAGAAAAATCAGAGGAAAGAAAACGTTAAGAAAAAAGATAAGTATTAAAAGGGACATGATCATAATCTTTTTTTTAGAGTGAAACACGGGGCATTATCTTCAATTTTGGAGAAAAAAATATTAAATATGTAAGACATGAAACAAAAAAAAAAGAAAGAGAGAGAGAGAGAATTTTGTCAACTAGATAAACTAAACATCAAAGAAAATTAGTTAATCTAGGAAAAAAAAATGCATAATAAGTGTAGGCATAAAATTTTAAAAAGAAATAAAAATAAACTTGTATATAATTAGTAATAATAATGATGAGACTTAAGGAGCTCTAAAAAAAATGGCGAGAGATAACGAATGAAAAGGAACGAAAATAAAATCCAAGAATCAACAATGGAATTGGAATTGAAAAAAAAAAAAAAAAAACCAATAGAAAAGTGATTGAAAAAAAGAAATTGTCCAATTCATAGGTCACAAATAGGTTACAAGTTGTTCTTGTCATAAATAACTTTCTATATTTATATACGTATTAACTATATTTTATTTTGATAAAATTATTTATATTATTATAACTATCAGATTAAAATCTAAGATCCAAATTAGAATAGTTATCATAGGACAAAAACAAAAAATTTTATTAAAATATGACCCATATATATATATTCTTCAACCAATTGTAGAATCTAAGCTAGCGATCTATAAATTGAGATATACTATTGCTAATTACCATGAACATGGGAGGGTCCAAACTCCAAAGATATATTAAGTACATAACTTCTAGTTTTATACATTATTTTCAATTCTTATAATTAGCTGATTTGCATTAATGATTAGATCCCTTTTCATACACGTCTGCTTATTTTGTCTCCCTTTTCGTACATTAGGAGTAAGCACATGCAAGTGGGTCAGCTGTCCACCAGAAAGGGGCCCACTTGACTTATAGACTTGTTCTGTTAATTTGTTTAAGCTAGCCACTAGTTGCAATACTCCATTAGCCACAATCAGAATATTTAGTAGTATACATCTTCTTTGTTAATTTTAATTAATTGGTTCTACATGATACGTTTGTCAATAGTTGCTGTATAGGAACAGTGGTTTATCTATCATTAACTGGACAGTTCAAAATACTACTCTTTTTCGAAAGCTCCACCACCCTAGCTAATTGCATTTTACAGTAACGAAATATATTTTAATATTTATATATATAGCGCTTTTGGAGAAAAGTATAAGTAACTACCTTTTCTTGTGATTATAATGTGGACAAAGCTCACATGTGACACACAGTCCGATCAATGAAACTGGCCATAATCTTTCGCATCCTCTTTTCCTAAGCAAGTTTAATTGATCATATGTTAAGATTAGAGATAAACCGTATACATATAATTCCAACTTTGCTTCCATGAGTCATGTTATAAGGGTCCAAATCAATGTCCCTGTCGTTCTCTCTCATTTTTATTTTTATTAATTTTATAACATTGTCAACTTTTCTAGCTAAATTTATGTCAAAACAAATACATGGTAGAGATCATTGGCACTTATATGGCACCAATTCAGTAGGTATTTTTTTTTTTTTTTAACCTATGCATAGGTATCATTTTGGTTAATGAAAATTTATCATGCATATTTTTTTATATTAAAAAGTAAGAGAGAGAAAAAGTATTAATGATACACATCTTTTCATGCACCTTATTATAGCCGTTGGATCACCATTAAATGATAATCTAACGGCTAAAAAAAAATACTTACACATAGGTAAAAAAAAAGATACCTACTAGATTGGCAACCTTATATAATAATATATATATGGAGGACTTCTCAATGGTTTCAATTTTTTTGTGACCATGAATGGATACAAAAAAAAAAAATAATGATAGCATTAAATTTTTTTGTTGCTGATAAATAGCATTAAATTTTTTTGGTCAATTACCAAACTAATCATCACCGCACGATATAGATCTAACGGCTTAAATTATTATAATCATATCTATGGATAAATATTGTTGTAATTATTTAAACTAAACCTATATATATATGTATTTATATAATTCATTATCATGATTTGAGTTAACAGTTTGAATTCGGGTCGTGGGCGACAATGACATAAACAATTTAATGTAGATGCCGAGTTGGGGTCTTTTACCAAATGAGTTTGATTATAAAGGCGTTTTTTCAAATTTTGACTTTTGTTGTCTGTGTTCACTTCACAATTTAGTCAATTGCTAAAGATTGCTTCTTGTGGTGGCACTCCTCCGCTATATTTTATATATTATGTGTCTCGGTACGCATGAGCTTGCTGCCTAACATTTCATTTCTTCTCTTTAAAGAAAATTTCCCTCATTGTAAACGAACAGATAAATTTTGCATATATCAATATATACATCTATTTAACTATATGCAGAGAAATTGGAGAAACTAGATACTTCAAAATTGAAGAAATTATATATTATACCCTTTCAAAGTGTCTTTTTAGGTAAAATGATCAATAATTTGAATCATCTATATTGTCCACACACATGCATGTTTACAGCGTACGTATGTATACATTATATATATATATGTATTACATATATAGACCAATAATTCTTAGTCATACATATCTTGTCGATAGCTTTTCATACAAATCTACGTGGAACGATATTAACATAGTGCTGTTCTCTAATCCAAACTATTAAGCAAAAGATAAGCTACAGAGTGGCAATTACGAAAAGCGCAAAATTTTATTTTTCATATAAAAAGTTACGAAATGAATGTCAGATATATCAGATGGGGAAATATCAATAGTGTTTGAACATTAAAATTTTGTTCTACATAGGTATCAACTCTCCACCACATAGATTTGTTTGGCACCACATAGATTTGTTTGGAATAAAGTAAAGTCTTCTTTTTCTCTTTTTCTCTTCGTTGGATGTTTCGAAGTGGGTTTTGGCGTGACGAGATGTCGTAATAGAGCAGACATGTTGGATAATTTCATTTCATGCATTCAAAACGAAACCCCTTATACATGCATTTCATGTCCTTTTGCTCTCTTGGAGCTCTGACCGCCACAAGTACTAGCACCTATTATTTCTAGACCAAACTGATGATCTTTTGGACTTTCTAACTTGCCAAACAACAAGATGAAAAGAAAATTTTGAACAATTAATTTATCCTTCTCATCAACTCAGAAAAGAAGAAACTTAATTTGTTTTTTTTTTTTTTTTGCTTATTTGCCAGTCTGGTAGCCTTGATGAGCTGACACTACATATGTATGGTTTGAACTTTGAATATTAATGAGGCTTCTTCTTCTTCTTTTTCTCCAATATTATAAGTATTATATTAGTATATTTGTTTCGGGTAATAATACTGAGTTTTATAGAACTTTTACATGAGACAATATGCAGTTATGATCTCATGAAATCGATTAGTTTCAAAAAAGAACTGATCCTTTCCGGAATTTTTTCTTTCAATAAAATTATGATAATCATTAGATTGTGCTCTCTCATTGACAAGAATCTCATGTACCTCATGGACTACTTGGGTAAAGGGACAACAAAATCTTGCACTTTCCCAAAAGTTTCCTCCCTTAATAAATTTGCTAAATATTCCAAATGCCAGATATGTTTTAACAATTAAGAAAAATTCAAGGGAAATTTACATAATCACCATTGTGTTTTGTCTTTTATATATGCTTAACCATCATGTGTCTACAAATTACAATCTAAAGATTCTAAACCTTTGAATCTGAATTTGAATTTGAATTTTGTTTAAAACTCCTGCAGCAACACAACATGAATGTCAATATAATTAGTAAGTGATCAAAATAATTTACCCTTTATAAATGGTTGAAAAATCAGCTAAACAAATTATGAGAAACCTAAGCTATAGTTTACAATATTTTAGTGTAGCCAAATGTCGTTTTATGTTAATATATCAAATCTATTATGTTTGAAACATGGGGATAATTTCTGTAAAAACTAACTTAACTTTTAATTTCTGTAAATTTATACAATCGATCTCTGCAATCTGACCAAGAAAAAAGAATCCTCTCATTAACTTATTTAAAACGTTATTTTATTTCCTTTCTTTTTTAATTTAAAAGTTAAAAAAATTAGTAAACAATTTCAATCATATGCATTACTGTTTGAAAAGTTTTTAATTAATTAATGAGGGGTAATTCGGTTTTTAATTTTTACTGTTAAAATATAACTTAATTAGCCTGCATATAGGGTACATATTTGCAAATATTTGAAATATCTAGATATTAATTTGAAGAAATCAAAAGTTAGATTAGTTTTTGCAAAAAGTATATAAAAAAAATTAGAGTATTTTAATGCCATTAACCTTTAAAACATTTGCTGAATGGTCATTAATCTTGTTTGATATTAGTAGTCTAATGAGAATAATATTAGTGTGTTGAAATATATTCCCCAACTTGATTATTAGAAGGGAAAACTTGAAACAACATCAAAGGTTTGGGATTTTAATTCTAAAACACGAGATTTTTTTTTATGTATATTTTAAGTCTATGATCTTAGCAAATGAATTGTTATGTACTAATGAAATATATATGAATACGAATATTGTAGTGGGATACTCAAATGAATATCAATTAAGACCACGTAAGAAATATCTTTATCATATATTATGCTTTTGGTTGTTATTGATTTAATGTGTGTTTAACTAATTTGGGTTCATTATTATGCGTTGAGTGGGGGTAGTCCAACAATATACAATACGCGCGTTTAGGTGAGACTACTGACAATTCCACACGTAAGAAAAATTATAGAGTTTCCATATATTTTTTTATATAAGTGTGATTTCAATTTATACATAGATATTACATAGACACAAAAAAAAAAAGAAACGGGAAACTTTCCAAGTTTATTTTAAATAATATATTTTTATTTATACGTAACGTATTTTACTTTATATAAACGTTTATGCGTATTTTTTTTTAAAAAAAATGTTTAATGTGAAACCCTAATTTAAGAGCTAAACCTATATATTCCTAACACTCACTTCTAAAACACCGATAGGCCTCTTCCTAAATTTCTCTCTGCCTCTCTTAGTTTTCATCAAGATTCGAAGGTAATTTTTGGAACCCTATTTCCTCCAAAATTATAAGTTTCGATGTTGATATATTTGATTTCAATCTTAGATACGTACCTAGGGGTTAGAGAGTAAGGATAGAGTCCAAAATTTTTATGATATGATATTCTACATGTTTACTTGATTTTTGAAAATTTTCTCATTCATATCACACTCTTATGATTTTATATAAATTGATTAATATGTACTACTCATTACGTGAGAAAATCTCAGAGACAGAGTGTTGACAAACGAAGTGTAATAATTTTGTTCTATAACTTTATATGTAAGCGTTTTGGCAATATGATGTGAAATTCGAAGGACAAGTTGTTGTTGTTATATTAGTTTGTTTTCAATTGTTATTGATTTTTTCTTTAATTACTTGTTCAAAATACTAGTAAATCTGACAGATTTAATTTGCTAGCTTTTTACCCATTACAATTCACTCTATCTACATATTTTCTGGTTGGAATTTTTAATGAATATGTATTAAATGTTATTAGGGTTTCATAATTTTTTTATGATTTTTAGCAATTACTAAATTTAATTGTAATTTTTGTTACTTTTATTATTCTCCTAACTTGAATTCAAGTACAGAATTATGTGAATTTAAAGTTCTATCAGATGCTTCTAGCACCAATTTTAATTTTGGGCACATTTCACTACTATCAGATTTCAAATTATATTTTAGGATTAGAAAAAAGTACTAAATTCTAAATTTTTTGCTGGGTCTATACATCTTTAAAGTCTTTATTATGTATAAAAATCTAAAATTCTTTAAGTAATATCCCCCAATTTAGATTTAGATCTAAAATTAAAAAAATTATTAATTTCCATCTTCATAATCGTAAATTACATATACAATCAACATTATATAATATTTCAACCCGAAACTATCTAATTATGATTATAATTTAAGTGGAGCTCATATGAGACTTAATTATTAATTAGAATCACCTAATAATAATAGATAGATACGTTTATGGTGCTGGGCACCACTGGTACCAATAACATTCTTCTAATTTAGGTGGAAAAAAATGTTACCATCCCTTCTAAATCCTAAAATATTAGGAACTGAGGGTCAAATTCACAGAAAACATAAATTGAAGGTACAGAATTTCGAAATTCTAGTCTTATTTATGAAACCTCAGAACGACGTCGTTTTGCGAATTAAACTGACAGAGAGCCAAATGGGGCGAGTCATCCGTGGGCAGCGCAAGGGCGCAGGGTCCGTCTTCAAGTCCCACACCCACCACCGCAAGGGTCCGGCCCGGTTCCGGAGCCTCGACTTCGGGGAGCGACGTGGGTACCTCAAGGGCATAGTCACCGACATCATCCACGATCCGGGTCGCGGAGCCCCGCTCGCCCGGGTCACGTTCCGCCACCCGTTCCGCTACAAGAAGCAGAACGAGCTGTTCGTGGCCGCCGAGGGCATGTACACTGGCCAGTTCCTCTACTGCGGGAAGAAGGCCAACCTTGTCGTTGGCAACGTCCTGCCCCTCAGATCGATCCCCGAAGGAGCTGTCGTTTGCAATGTGGAGCACCGTGTTGGTGATCGTGGTGTTTTGGCTAGGTGCTCTGGTGATTACGCGGTCGTTATTAGCCACAATCCTGACAATGACACTACCAGGTTCGTGTTGTTTTTTTCTTTTCCTTGCTTTCTGTTGCTGCAGAATGTTAATAAGAACGAGTTTACCAATTTTTTTCTTGGGTTGAGTCGCGGACTAGGTCGCTTTCTTTAAGACGTTTCGCGGCTCTGCCCAATATTGTGCAAGCAGACTATAAGCCTCGTCGTCCCCAGGATAAAACAGCCCAGAATCACCTCTGTATTGGACTTCTATTGCACTGAAGAAGACCAGAAGAACAAACACCCTTCGTTTGCTCGGAAACCACCGTATAAAAACTAGCCTTTTTAATTAAAGTAAGTAGCTATGTGTACTTTTTTCTTTTCTCTCCGCAAAATTGAAGCTGTCTTCCAAATATATATATAGAAAAGTCAAGTAGAGGGAGTCAGGAAAAAACTGAAAAGTAGTGGGAAAGTGGAGTCAAACGTGGAGAAGATAATGGTGGAGTCCAACAGAAAGCATAGACTTGGTCTTTGT
>JXTC01000018.1:669536-782399 GCA_002914845.1 Trema orientale
TAAATAACTCAACCTTCTATCGCTTTAGGATTATCATGCTTTAGTAATAGCATGACTCTTTTCATATCACTTTATGACTTGTTATTACCCATTGAACCTAGTTCTTGGGATCTCCAGTCAATAGGTTGGGTTTCCATCATAAGTGACTCATAAATCTAAAGGCATTAGTCCCATTCCTTTCGAGGTTTTAAAAACTTTTTCTCTTGCTAATCCTTTCGTCAAAGGATCAGCCAAGTTATCATCAGTTCGTACATGATCCACTCTTACAGCTCCGGTAGTGAGATATTCTTTAATAGTACTGTGTTTACGACGTATTTGTCGCCTTTTTCCATTATAATAACGATTCTAAATTTTCGCAATAGCTGCGGTACTATCGCAATGAATCAAGATAGCTGGAATCGGTTTCTCCCATAAAGGGGTATCAGATAGCAGACTTCTTAACCATCCTGCTTCTTCACTAGCTGATGCTAGTGCTATCAACTCAGATTCCATTGTTGATTGAGCCAAGATAGTCTGTTTCTTAGACTTCCATGAAATAGCTCCACCAGCTATGCTAAATATATAGCCGCTAGTAGCCTTGGAGTCATCTGAAAGGGTGTTCCAATCAGCATCACTATATCCTTCTAGGACAGCAGGAAACTTCTGATAATGTAATCCAAGGTTCATAGTTCTTTTGAGGTATCTCATGACTCTTTCAATAGCATGCCAATGCTCGATACTAGGTCTACTTGTAAACCTGCATAGTAGTCCCACAACATAAGCTATGTCTGGCCTAGTGCAATCAGTAGCATATCGCAGACTACCAATTATGCTCGCATACTCAGATTGTTTAACACTGTCACCAGTGTTCTTGAACAATTTAACACTAGGATCATATGGAGTACATGCTGGTTTACAGTCAAAGTAATTATATTTCTTTAAGATTTTCTCTATATAATGAGACTGATCCAAAGAAATTCCCTTTTTAGACCTAGTGATCTTTATACCAAGGATTACATTTGCTTCTTCAAGATCTTTCATGTCAAAGTTAGCACATAGAATAGATTTCACATTATTCACGACATGAATATTAGAACCAAAAATCAGCAAGTCATCCACGTAGAGACATATAATAGTACAAATATTATTTTCAGATTTATAATAAATGCATTTGTCACTTTCATTCACTTTGAAACCATGAGAAATAACCAGATCATCAAACTTTTCATGCCACTGCTTGGGTGCCTGTTTCAAGCCATAAAGAGATTTATCTAATTTGCACACTTTGTTTTCTTGACCAGGAATAACAAAACCTTCAGGTTGGTCCATATAAATTTCTTCTTCCAATTCACCATTTAAAAAAGCAGTTTTAACATCCATTTGGTGCACAACAAGATCATGAATAGCAGCAAGAGAAAATAGGATACGAATAGATGTTATTCTAGTAACAGGTGAAAAAGTATCAAAGAAATCTACATTTTCTCTCTGTCTAAATCCTTTAGCCACAAGACGAGCCTTATATTTGTCAACTGTACCATCAGGTTTTAATTTCTTCTTAAGTATCCATTTGCAGCCTATTGTTTTGCAACCAGGAGGTAAATCTACTAAATGCCAGGTTCTGTTAGACTCTAGAGATTCCATTTCATCATCAATAGCTTCTTGCCATAAATTGGCATCTACATAAGATAAAGCTTCTTGGAGGGTACGAGGATCCTCCTCTAAAGCAAATGCATAAAAATCAGAACCATAATCCTTAATAATGCGAGCTCTTTTACTTCTCCTTGGTTCAAGATCTAGTTCATTATTAGACTCGTTAATTTTAATTACGGGCACATTATTAGATGTTGAGCCCCCACTATTCTTCAATTTAAAAGGAAATCTATGTTCAAAAAAATCAGCATCATTTGATTCAATAATAACACTGTCATTTAAGTCAAAAAATCTATAAGCTTTGCTATTCACAGAATAACCAACAAACACACATTCATAGGCTCTACTAGCAAGCTTTTTTCTTTTTGGATCAGGTTTACGAACATAAGCCAAACTACCCCAGGTCCTAAAATAAGACAAGTTTGGTTTCTTATTTTTTAAAATTTCATAAGGGGAAATTTTACTTTTTGATTTAGGAATTCTATTAAGCACATAACAAACAGTCAATAAAATTTCTCCCCACCAATTAGAAGCAGCACCAGCGTTGAGTAAAATTGCAACTATGGATTCAGTAAAAGTTCTATTTTTTCTTTCAGCCTTTCCATTCATTTCGGGAGAGTAAGGTGTTGTTTTCTCATGAATAATCCCGTGGGATTTATAAAAACCAATAAAAATACCAGAATCATATTCAGTCCCTCTATCACTACGAAGCCTCTTTATTTTTCTATTAAACTGATTTTCAACTTCAGTCAAAAAGGATTTAAACATATCAAATGCTTCATTTTTACTTTTCATAAGATAGACATACGTAAAATCAGAGCAATCATCTATAAATGTAATAAAATAGCGTTTTCCATTTCTAGTCAAGATACCTTCAAATTCACAAATGTCAGAATGGATAAAATCAAGAGGTTCAGATTCTCTAGTTGTGGATTTATGCGGGGTTCTGGTTATTTTAGCTTGACTACAATATTCACATTTTTCAAAATCATTCATAGACAGCTTAGGAATAAGTTCTAAGCTACTCATATTTTTAATAATGCGTTTATTAACATGACAAAGTCTAGCATGCCAAGTATTAAAAGAACACAACATATAAATAGAAGGTGCAATTTTATTAGCATCAACATTCAATTTAAACATTCCATCAGTGGCATACCCTTTCCCAACAAACACATTATTTTTAGTAATGGTAAACAAATCAGCTCCTATTGTTTGTGTAAAACCACCCTTATTGAGGAGATAGCCCGAAACTAAGTTCTTCCTCATCTCTGGAGTATGCAGAACATCCTTAAGGATGAGAGTTTTTCCAGAGGTAAACTTCAATTCCACCTCACCAGTACCAGCAACAATAGTGGTGTGAGAATCACCCAACAACACTTTCTTGTCCTCAGTTTCAGAATAAGTTTTGAACAGAGCACGATTATTGCAAACATGGCGAGAAGCACCAGTGTCTACCCACCACCCTTCGGATCCACCAACAATGTTGATTTCAGAAATCATAGCAATAAGTTGCTCTTCGGTAAGGTTCGCCTGCGGAGCAGGACGACGCCTATTCCGGCAATTCCGGGCCATATGGCCTGGCTTGTTACAGTTATAACATATAAACTGTTCTGAGTCATTCCTTGAAGGGGGTTGCTGTCCATTCTGATTCTGTGGAGCATTTCTATTCTGATTTTTGTTGTTGCGATTCTGGTTGCGATTGCGATTCTGATTCTTCATATTTTTCCCATTAGGTTTCAGAACCGCAGGAGTGGATTTTTTTTTGTTGTTTGAGACAACAAGTACTTCATCTTTCTGATCTTGTTTACGGGCTTCCTCCTCAATACGAAGACGAGTGATCAAACTTTCTAAAGAAAACTCCTTAGTCTTATGCCTGAGAACACTTTTAAAATCTTTCCAACTAGGGGGTAATTTGTCAATCAAAACAGCAACTTGAAATTGTTCATCTAGAGACATACCTTCAGAGATGATTTCATGTGAGATCATTTGGAGCTCGTGTGACTGAACTTCTACAGATTTGTCGTCAGTCATTTGATACTTCAGATATCGACTGACAGCATATTTCTTTGTTCCAGCCTCCTCTGTATCATATTTTTTCTGTAGGGCATCCCAGATTTCTTTTGCAGATTTGTCAGAATTATAGTAGTCATACAAATCATCAGATAAACCATTCAGAATAAAATTCTTGCAAAGAAAATCTTTTTCGACCCAGGACTCATATTCCTTAGTTTGCCTTTCATCAGGTTCAGCAGGCAATATGGGTTTTTCAGAAGTACAGACATATGCCACCTTTTTTGTGGTTAAGTAAAATAACATTTTCTGTCTCCATCTTTTAAAATGAAGCCCCTCAAAACGAAAGGGCTTATTCAGATCAACAGCTACAGATTTGTTATCAGTAGTCATGGCAGAAGAAATAAACGTCTTAAAATTGTTGCTGCAGAATGTTAATAAGAACGAGTTTACCAATTTTTTTCTTGGGTTGAGTCGCGGACTAGGTCGCTTTCTTTAAGACGTTTCGCGGCTCTGCCCAATATTGTGCAAGCAGACTATAAGCCTCGTCGTCCCCAGGATAAAACAGCCCAGAATCACCTCTGTATTGGACTTCTATTGCACTGAAGAAGACCAGAAGAACAAACACCCTTCGTTTGCTCGGAAACCACCGTATAAAAACTAGCCTTTTTAATTAAAGTAAGTAGCTATGTGTACTTTTTTCTTTTCTCTCCGCAAAATTGAAGCTGTCTTCCAAATATATATATAGAAAAGTCAAGTAGAGGGAGTCAGGAAAAAACTGAAAAGTAGTGGGAAAGTGGAGTCAAACGTGGAGAAGATAATGGTGGAGTCCAACAGAAAGCATAGACTTGGTCTTTGTTTTACTAAGTCCAATAAAGTAGTTTTTTTTTTTTTTAAAAAAAAATATTATTATATAATTAAGAAATAATAAAACTATGGTTCCACTTGTTTTCTTTTAGAAACCTCCTCTTAAAAAAAAATCACTCTGCTCCAACACTTTCTTGTACGAGCTATTATTTGGTGCCAAACACGATATGAACTGTAATTCCGTGACTAGCCGTTTATAATTAATAAATTGGATCTAGGAAGTGAGTTGTCTTATTTGAATCGATCATGTAACATTACTCAATTGGAAACGACTGTTCATTTTGACAATGTATCTTTTGGTTTGTTCAGTTTCGAATGTGATATGGTGTTTTGGGTTTTTAGTTAAATTCAATAAGAAACACGTTCTATTTATATTTATTTTTAGATTGAATAATGATAGGGACAAGAAGATTTTATACAAAAAATTTATACTAAATGATGTGATATACATT
The DNA here is from genome assembly GCA_002914845.1 of Trema orientale. Taxonomy (NCBI): domain Eukaryota; kingdom Viridiplantae; phylum Streptophyta; class Magnoliopsida; order Rosales; family Cannabaceae; genus Trema; species Trema orientale. Next base: position 674,498 of record JXTC01000018.1, read on the forward strand.
TTAATTACTTTTTATTTTAAAGTATGATTACATCATTTAAAATGTTATGTGGCTAAAAATAATATAATATAATTGGTATAAATTTTTTTACAAGATTTTAGTGTCTGAGTCTTTATTCCTGATGCAATATTTGGGCTAAAATGGGAGGTCAAATTTTCGGCTTAATGGGTGATTAATTTAATTATATTTAGGCATGTTTACTAATAAGTAATAAAAGGAATCGAATAGGAAGGAATTTAGAGAGAAATGAAAGAGAATTAAAAAATTGAGTTATCCATTTTCAATTTTAATAATTACGTGAGGGAATCACTAAAATTGTTTTGGTTTCTTAAATGTGTATGTAATCGCAATACACGAATGAATTGGAAAGAGAAACACGGTCTTTATTTCCACTGTGGTCTATTACGGATTTAGTAAAAAAAAAAAAAAGGGGCTTTAGGGTGTAATATGTGGAATGCTTTTTAGTTTCTAGAGGACCTTGTTTATTTTTTTTGACTTGGGAGTGTTGCTGGTCTTTTGTTTATTTGCAAATTCTGGGTTAAACTCCCATCGGGTGCCAAGAAGATTGTTTCTAGCAGCTGCCGTGCAATGATCGGACAGGTTGCGGGCGGAGGCAGGACTGAGAAGCCTCTTCTCAAGGGTGGTAATGCTTACCACAAGTTCAGGGTGAAGAGGAATTGCTGGCCTAAGGTTCGTGGTGTGGCAATGAACCCAGTTGATCATCCTCATGGAGGGGGTAACCACCAGCACATTGGACATCCTAGCACAGTCTCTGGTGATGCTCCTCCTGGCAAAAAGACTGGTCTTTTTGCTGCTAGGAGAACTGGTCGCCTTAGAGGACAGGCTGCGGCCAGTGCTGCTAAGGCTGATTACGCTTAAGAAGTTACTTGTTTATGCTAGATTGAGCTGGTTTTGAGTCTTGTACTTCCCATTTTTTGTTTGCGACAACTGAGTCTGCGCCTTGGTTCAAATTTCTGTTAAGTTATAGTCTTTTGTTCGTTTATTGCTATTATAATTGTGACAAAAGAGTTCTATCTTATACCCTTTGTTTCGAATTGTTTAGTTTCAATAGACTTTTCCCATGTTTGATTTATGAGAGTGAAAGGGAAATCTAAATCAAAATGAGGTGGTTGAATCCGGATGTGCTGGATAACTAGTATGGTTTGGAGTCCTTTTCTCATGTCTGAAAGGAAAAAAAGGTAGGGAAGTTTTGGCTTATCCTCAAATGTGGCTCAGATCGTCTGTAACGTCTGTTAAAGCGATTGAATTAACACCTCCAACATGCTCATAGTGACCCAAGAAATTGTGCTATTAAAGGAAGAAAGAAATTAATACTTGAGCGGTTCCAACGTTCAAAGGTAGGGCATTTTTCAGTTTGGCAAATTTAGAAGGCCAACTTGTTTGTTGTGCAGATGCTAGAAGTCTCTTATTGCGGAAACAAAAAATACGAGATCATAAGGTGCTCCAAATTAACGAGAATATTAAGTTTATCTTTCTATTACTGAAATTAGTCAAAAGATTAATCATTTAATTTTAATTTTAAGGTATTATTTTGCTTGCACTTTAGTTAAGGGTGACAATCTGTATCATATCTTGTTTGATCTAATTAAATTGTTAACAGATTAACTTACGTGTCACGCTTTGCATATTAATGAGTCAGAATACATATAAATTAAGTTTTATTGCAGTAATTAAGAGAAACGAGTTCATTAGTTTTATAGTTTTATTTTATTTACAAAAAACTCGTGTAAAATTTTTTTTTAAAATAATTATTTAATATAATTTATCAAAAAATTACTTAATGTATCCATTCGAATCAATTTTATATTAAATAAATTGAGCTAACCCGTACATTTTGATTTCATAATCAGGTAAATCACTAGTGCATCATTCTTTTTTTTCTTTTTTCTTTCTTTTTGATAATTACTAGTGTATCAGTTTGCCAATTTGGAGGACTCGGGTGCCAATTTTTATCTTTATTAGTCCAATCTTATTAAATATTTTTTATTATTTAAAAATAAAATCAAAACAAGAGCATCGGTGAAAAAGAAAAAAACATTGTATGTTGAGGGAGAGCCGAAACCTCGGCCGACGGTTATCGAAGTTTCAGAGAAAGGAAACCAAATTAACCGATGTCTTTTGTACGGAGCAGCAACGTCAATGTCTTGTTCAAAAAGCCCATGTTAAGGCCGCTGCTTATGGCGCTCCTGACAATCATCTTAGTGGGTGAGAGAGCTCTCTGTATAAGAATCCCATCAGTCCCAGATCGGATCTCCGAAACCGCGAGATACCCACCAAGCAATCGCCCTCTCAAAACGGCTGTTTTTGCTCTCGGAAGCTTCTGGAGATCAGAAGCCGTGTTTGGGTGCTTGAATGGGGTCGTACGGACCACCGCCGGTTACTCTGGCGGATCCAAGACCAACCCCGAGTACAGAAGTTTGGCTGACCATGCCGAATCTGTTCAGGTTTTATCCCTCTCTATGTAATACATACCTATATATATATATATATATATGAATTTTCCTTGGAGGGTTTTTCTCCTTGGACAATTGGCATAACATTAGAGATAGGTACTCGCTTCTTCGTGATAATCATGGATAGAAAGATTCGGTTTTTCTTCTTTGCTGTGTTCAAAATCTCTTTAGGAAATTCTGAACAGTTTGGTGTGTTTTTTAGAGGTAGAGTTTTGAAGGGTTCGCTTAGAAATTTTGAAAATATGAATTGGAAGAAGAAGCTGAAGAGAGATGGAACATGGAAGTGGATAAAATTCTCAATTAGGCTATTAAGATTGAATGAGTATACTTTCTTGATTGTATAACTTTTGCTTCTAGTTTTGGTTGATCGAAAACTTGTGATCGATGCGGTTGGATGGATCTTTGCAGGTTGAATATGATCCTAGGCTGATTAGTTTCAGACAACTTTTGGAGGTCTTTTGGTCGAGTCACGATTCTAGGCAAGCATTTGGGCAAGGTCCTGATGTAGGTAACCAGTATAGGTAAGAATTGTGGCTCTCCCAAGCAGCCATAAATTGTTATTTCATTTTGAAACTTTAATGTCACATCAGAAGTGAACTGAGATTTACTTGTCATCAGGTCTATTATTTTTACAAATGGAACAGAAGAGTCCAGACTGGCTGCTCAGAGCAAAGAGAGAGAGCAGGCTAAGTCGAAAGCGAGCGTAGTTATGACGCAAATTCAATCACGTGGGACGTTTTATCCTGCAGAGCCTGAACATCAGGTCTGGTACTTTTGATGAAGGTGTTTTGCTGATCTTTCATTAATCATCAAATTCTGTTAGGTGTCCTGGAATTTCTGTCTCTTCTAAATAACAAGTATGGTTCAACTGAGCAAGAAAATAATAACTGATTAACTGCGTTAATGCAAGACTGCAACTTAATGTATTATGAGAAGTGAATATGCATTTTTTAATAACTCAAAAACTTGTAGGAAGAAAAATGATCTTCATGAAATGAAAGGTTTAGTTCTATATATGGAACTGCTAGAGATGAAGTATACGAAATTTAGTTTAAAGGGATAGGGGGTTGAGGTTTACTTATTGGAATCTATTCTAGCCAATGCCTTGTAAATCCCATATGTTTGTTCAGTTGGGAAAAATTTGTTAAATTGCTGTGCGTCATATTTACTTTTTCAAACAACTATGGTATAAAGTAGCTAGATCCTAACAGGGTTTTTGAAGATGAGATCATTTTTCAACCGACTCACTCCTCTCTTTTTTAACAAATATGCAGAAGTTTGAACTCAAGCGAAATCCATTTCTTCTCCAACTAATTGGGAACTTGCCTGAAGAGGAGCTTGAGGCTTCCAGTCTGGCAACAACACTGAATGGTTACGCGGCAGAGCTTTGCCCTCCAAAGATTCAGAAGCAGATCGATGCGAAGATCAGTGACATTGTTAAAAAGGGTTGGCCTATGTTGAGAGAGATATAGCTTGATATTGCCTTAAGAACTTCAAAATCAATATGCACTATACAACTTCCGCAATTTTTTGTACCATTTGAGTTGCTGAGAATGAGAACCTCAAGCTCACAAGCGTTTGCTAATCTGTGAATTAAGCCTTGAGTGTTCCACACCTTGAATTTATTAGGTTGTGTTTGTACATTTCTCGGCCTACCTGCTTAGTATCTGTTGATTAATTTGACCAGAGAACTATTGTAATAGAAAATTCACCGATCCTTAGTCATTTGTATGATTATTTTTCTACTTGGTTGAAGAATCAAAGCTCTAAAAATATATATATATATATATCCCTAGAAAGGAAAGCCAGGGAAATTCCTTTATTCTGTGATATATAACAATAGAAATAGCAAAGTATATTGTGGTCCTGTCTGTTGTGATTAATTTTCGTATTTTATATTTTTAATGTCTTTAAACGACATGTTAAACAATATCCGCCCTTTGCAACATAGCGCCGTGTCGTTATTGTTTGTCTCCGGTGAACTACATGTCGTTCTTGTTGTTATGTATGATGTATTGCTCAGCGAGTAAGCGGCCTGTCGTCGAAAATATGCCCTTTTTATTTTTTTAAATCGACCTGTAGTGAATCTTTTTTTCGGTGTCAGACGACTATCATAGTGAATCCGTGATTCTTTTTCATCTGGGTAGTTTTTCTCGACTTTTGTGACCCCAAATATGTATTCTTGAATAATTAAAAGCCACGTTCACAACATTGATATTCTAAATTCTAATATGGTATAATACCTAAATTGTTCAACGTAAAACGGTACAATGTTTAGGAAGATTATAATGTATCCTTTGTAAGTTAGCTGTCCTCTTAATAGATTTGTGGAGAGGAAAGGAAATAGGAGAAATGAATGAAGTAAAAGAGATATGTGAAAAAAGCAGAGAAAAATATTTTTCTTCTAGGTATTTTTGGTAAACAAAGATGAAAGAAAAATAGTTTATTTTATAAATAGTATTTTAGTCGTATATTTTTATCATAAGGTTTATGGCACAAATGGTCTCTAAACTATTCAACTTGTGCTAATTTGGTCCTCAAAGTTTCAATTGTGGTAACTAAGCTCCTAAACTTTCTAATATAGCGATTTGATTCCTGAATTGTCTAAATTACAACGTACTATTAAATTTCTAACTAAAGACACGCATGAGAAGCAGTCATATCATTTAAAGGAAAATAAACTAAACAAAAGAATTTGAAGAGAATAAAAGATGTAATCTTTGTATTTTTAAGGGTTCTTGGAGTTTGAGTTACAAATTTAGAGAAAATTTTTCTGTGATTTTTTATTTTTAAGTTTGAAATACCTTAATTACTTTTTAAATACACTTTTAGATACCATCACGTACTCCTCACATGTGTTTTTTGTGAAAATTTTAACAGCAAGTCGCAATTTAAATAAATTAAGGGACCAAATTGCTATAAGCCAGAAAGTTAGAGGCCTAATTACTACAATTAAAACTTTGAGTACTAAATTGCCCAAATTAGATAGTTCATGAACTATTTGTGCCATTAGCCCTTTACTATATATATATATTTTTTTAAGAAGTTCATTTTGATTAAATTTTTTTTTCTTTTTATTTCTGGATTCGCTCTAATTTGGAAAAATTTTAATTTGGTGGAGTCCACTCCTATTCGCACTCTCTTTTCAGATTTAACAACCATTAACAGTTTGGAAATCATTGTTACTATTTTTGCAGATTTAGGGAGATAAGCCAATAACATGTTATAGATTTAACAACTATTAATGGTTAGGAAATCATTGTTATTATTTTTGCAGATTCAGTGGCTTAATAATTTGAAAAAAAAAAAAACAAAAAACAAAATTGGAAACTATATTGCCAATTCACAACAATTTCATACGACAAACATGCCGAAAACCCAAATTATACTACACTACAAAGTATTTTCTTGGATTAATACTTGTTTTCAGTCCCTTAATAGTAATTCAAATCCCACATAAAAAGATGTCTGTGGTTTTTAAACTATTTTTTTTTTCTCTATTTAGTTTATTAATCTTCAAATATCACATTTTACAATCCAAAATGATGTTTTTCATTTTTTAATCAATTTTGATCCATAGGCTATCTGACATTTACACACGAAAGTTGAGAAACTAAATTAAAACTATATATATATACAATTCAAGAACCAAGTCAAATATTTACAAAAGTTAGAAACCAAATTAGATTATGGGTTCCTATTCAGACATTATGGATAGGATTAAACCTACTCTCTCTATTTATTTTTCAGTCTTTTTCCTGATAATCGCGACAGTCAATGTAATTGACCTTTTGTTGTTTGACGACATATATATTTATCTATCTATATATTTTTCCAAAAATATAATTGAAAAGAAAATAATAGTCCCTTGGTCTATTGGACGGTTGGGATGAGAGTATTGACCACACGAGTGCTGCTCACTCGATATAAAAAGAAAAAGAAGTCGATCCCCCCAAATTCTGAGACTCAGTTTGCCCACAAAACTAAAAATCTCTTTCTTCTTCATATTTTCATCAACAGCTAGCGAAAATAGAGTCCTCCGATCGTAAAAGGAAGAAAGAAGCACCACCGTCCGATCGGAAGAACAGAGACAGAGACAGAGAAAGAGAAAGGTCCTTGAGCAGCAGCAAGGCGGCCAAAAAGACGAAAATGGCCTCGTCGGGGAACCAGCAGGTGAGGGCGTCCCATATCCTGATCAAGCACCAGGGCTCCAGGAGGAAAGCCTCTTGGAAAGATCCAGAAGGCCGCGTCATCGCCGCCACCTCCCGCGAGGCCGCCGTCTCGCAGCTCAAGGCCCTCCGCGACGACATCGTTTCCGGCAAGACCAAGTTTGATGACGTTGCTTCTCGCTTCTCCGACTGCAGCTCCGCCAAGCGTGGCGGCGATCTTGGTATTTCTTTCTTTCTTTTCCCTCCTTTCTTTTTTTTTTTTTTTTTGATATCTAAATTTCTGAATTTGAATAGTTTAATTGATTCATCATATTGTATTCATATGCATGGCTCAACTGAGATCAATCGATGAATTTTCGTATTTATCAATTTTTTTTTTTTAAATTTTCATTTTTGTTTTGGTTCGTGTAAAACCCTAGATTTTGAGATTTATGGCTGTTTGCTTTTTCTGGGCTATGAGAAATAGGATGTACGGATTGAATGAGCCATTGTTAGTTATTTCGTATACAGTAGAAGGATAATTGATAAGCGAGAATTTTGGTCCAAGTTCTTGTTAGTCTGCAATTTTTGATTTTGTCACTTTCATCCTGTTCAGACCTCCTTGTTAAGGGACTAAACTCTATGTCTGAGGGTTTAGTTTAGCTGAGCTGTTAACTTAAGTGATTTGCTTCCTCATGCCGTAGATTCAATTTCTCACGTCCACCTTTCTGAATGACCATGAGTTTTTTATAGTTCTCATAGATTGTAGGCTTCGCGGGTCTTGTTTCAATTTCGGGGTTGCTAAGCGGGCTTTGGGAGTTTTCTAGGATTAAAAATAAATAAATAAAGGCACATACCAAGAGGTTTTGGTTTTTGGTGAAACTTTCACTTTTGAAGTTCACCGTTGGACCATGAGTTTTATAGTTCTCTTTGATTTTAGGCTGGCATAGATTGTTGATGAAGGGTGATTCTCTATTTGCGGTGAATCTGATAAATCCTAGATCTTTGTAAGTTCTTTGGAGACTGAGAAATGATTGGCCAAAACCTCTGTACTTAGCTATTAGAATGAACCATCATTGCACATTTTGAGAAGCTAATGCATTTAGGTGTGAAAAATATTTACAACGCGTGATTTTCATTACCGACTTTCCTGTATCCTTTTGTAGACAAATATGTTATGCATGTGCCACTGGATTTTCTTAATCTATTGTTTATATCTCTTTTTTGGTTCTTTTAATAATATTCTCTTTTTGACATGTGATCATTTAAAGAAAAAAATCAGAGCAAGAGGATTTTTTTTTGTTCTTTTTATGCAAGGAAAGAGAAAATACAGACCATGATTGCCAATCCTTTTATGAAGTATTTTCGCATCTTTCTATCTGCTGTGTACGCTGTGTTACCGATCTGGAAGTTCGGAGTTTTTGAAAAAGTTTTAAATTGGTTGTTAGTTAAAACTTAACTAATATGTTCCATACACGTAATCAGAGGAACTGTTTTTTCATGCAAAATGAAAAGACACGCTTTTGTGTTTAGTGACGGAATTCTTACAAAAACTTCAATTCATCTCCAAAAATCCTCATTATAAGTATATGGGAACTTATGGTTGTCTCTAAGTGCTAGTGAACTATCATCATTTAAAAAGCCATTGAAATATAAAGAGTGAAGTTTCACATCTTTCGGGGTAGATAGAAATTAGAAAGTGATGCATTTTATTAGCGGTCTCCTGAGTCGTTGTATTATTCTGTAAAGCTATGGCATATGTGGGTCTTTTAACTTTTTAAATATTTGTGTAATCTTGGTGGATTTGTCTATCCACCTGAAAATCCAAATAAGGTCTCTCATATCCTACGAGGATCACCTGACGGTGTGTCTATAATATTTGATGCTGCCTTTGTGCGTACTTAACAATTTTGGTCTACAACATCTTTTGGTCCACGCAGAGTTCCTATTTTTCCATTGGCTTGAGTATCTTGAGCCTGTTTGCTGGATTACACAATCTTTGAAACTAAATTTGTATCCATATGTATTCTTAAGATCATAGTACTTTTTAATCCAAAAGCGTGGATTGTTACTTGCAACGCCCATGAAGTATCCTCAACTTTTCTTACTTTTTTGTTGTTTGCTTTTGCTTTTGCATTTTTTTGGAACAAGAATCTCCTAGGGTCTGATAAAATCAAGTTTTGCTCAAACTAGTGGTCTAATCAATCAAAGTGCTAATTATTGATGCAGGTCCTTTCGGGCGTGGCCAGATGCAAAAGCCGTTCGAGGAGGCAACCTTTGCTCTTAAGGTTGGGGAGATAAGTGATATTGTGGATACTGACAGTGGAGTTCACATCATCTTGAGAACTGGTTGACTCTAATGGAGGAAATTCAAGATATTTTTCAAAGATCTAAACTGCTGCTGGATAATACCTATGACAGTTTTTATTTGTTCAAGTGATGTTTACTTGTTGGTTTTATGGCACCTAAAAACAGATCTAATTATTGTTCAAATGACAATTTGATTTTGGGAATGCTATATTGCTATGGTTGTGGTTTGAAATAGTTGAGGGCCAGTGATCATAACTTTTGGTTTTACCAATCTCACTCACCCGTGGTATCAGGCTGCTCATTTCCATTAATTAACTTGGCATATGTTCCTTATACGTATTTTCAGGAAATCTTGTTTTTTTGAGCACATTTCTCCTTATTTTATGCCAATTATTTGGCAATATTAAGGACGAAAATATCAGTACTCTAGATTTATGGAAATATTGAAGATAATATGGAAATCACAAATAATTGACTAAAACTACAGAATTACTTAACAAAGCTTTAAGAAATTCTAAATTATTCAATAATTTATCAATTAAAGCAGCTTCTTACAAAAAGTAGCATACATATTAGAAATATATACCATATATAGTGCATCAATTTTCAATAATTATTGTCTTTAGCGGTTGATTTTTTTTTTTTTCCTTTTGTTTTCCTTTTGGTGTCTCCTTCACTTTTCCAAAGTGTATTTGCCTATGGCTGTATTGAAGATGAAAAAATGTTCAAAATGTGTTTTTTTTTTTTTTTTTGGGGAAAAAATTTCGATGTTATACGATATTACCTTATATTTCACCGAAATTTCCATGATTTTCTGTACTTTAATGAACAAAATTTCCGAAATCGGCATCAAAATTGATATTTGCCAATATTTCCTTTAAACTCTTACAAATTTTTCTTACAGTTTTCGACCTTGGGCAATACTACATATTAGTGGGCAAGTATCTCTATTTTCTAGGAGTTACTGATAATAATTATGTATTTTGATATATTTATTTAAAGGGTAATATAAATAAATGAAAAATATATGTATATATAGCTCTTATTTAAGTTTGAAGGGTGGGATTTATCATCTATGAATTTCTCTTTTATGTTTGTGGAGTATTTAGGTTTATCGAAAACTTAAATTAGAAGAAAGACTTCTCGAATTAGCCATATTATCTTATTTAGATATAACTTAAATTAATTAAAGTTTACTATCTTCTTTAGATAACTCGAATTAAAAGTCAAGTCTCCCTCCTTGAACTAGCCTACTTCATCTTTTCTTTCTCATTTTTTGTGTTAGTTCAAGTGTAAACTTGCAGTTTCGATCCATACGTGAAATGGTAAGTCCATAATCGATGTCACAGATAATATTTTGAACCGAGGCTTCTATCTTAGAATTGTTAAGAGAAATATAATGCCGTTTGATTTAGGAACATAGACTTATGAATTGCATTCGATACACTAAATGAGGCATTAGCTTCTACGGATGGTCAATTTTCGCAAAAAAAAGAGCTATAACAACCCGAATAAGAGCAGAATTACGGGATCATAACACACGAAACAATAATTGAAAACAAGAAAATAAACAGAACGATAACAAATGGAAAAGTCACTAGCCAGATCAAATAGGGGAAAAAAAAAAAGAAACTTAATTTGACATGACGACTCTTACGTAATTTGAGTCTCGAACAAAAAAATTAGTAAGTAATATGATGGAACACACTACTTTGAAGCTCCTATGTTATACTAATAAGACAGCTAAAATATCAAAATAGAGCATTATATGCAATTACAAGATAATGAAATTCGATTAGTCCATGTTTTGTTGCCTAACTGCTCCAATACTTGGTTCAAACTTTCAAACACTATTGGTCAGCCTCTAACTCTAGATTCTCTTCTCTTGTCGCCCTGCTTCTATTTTCTTGATGTGATCCAAATTTATTATTCTTGAGTGAATCACCGCTTTATGTTGATATATACTCAAGGATTAAAATATCACGATATTTGTCTAACATTGTCGCGACAATATCCGTATTTTGAAGTCTCGACATCGATATAGGATAGAAAGATATTTTTTCCCGTGTATCCGTGAAATATCTGTAAAATATCGATAATGTCGAGGATATGTCAATATTGGTAAAATATCGGTAAAAAATGAGCTAATATTGAGATATTTATGGACATTGTCGCGACAATGTCATCGACATTTTGAAATGTCGAATTTTTTTTCTAAGTCTTTTATTTCTTTTTTTTTTTATATAGAAAATGATAATAAAAAATACAAAAATAAATCATAGTTCTCTCTCTACAGTTTATCAATAAAGTTTTCGAATTACTTGTAGTCAATGAAAATATTTGCACTACTTGTATTTATTATTTTGGAATCTCTACAAAGGACTCTCATAACCTTTGAAAGAAATTTTGGACCAAAATGGGAATTTCTCTTATAACTTTCAACATCATTGAAACTCTTTTGGTATTAAATGAATTTGAACTGTTTTATATATCAATGATTTTTATTTATTTTTAATATAATTTAAAACTAGTTATAATTTGTAAGATATTTATATGAGATGTATTAAATAAAATAATATAATATATATTCTGATTTTAAAATTATTCTATAAAATATAACTCGATCTTTTTTCTACTATATGCGCATATTTTATTGTCTTATAAAGTATAAACATGTTTTATTTTTTAATAAAACTTGTAGAAATTATGCAATATCACTTGTTTTAGCATCTTTTAGAATTTTTCTTGAAAATTTTGAGTTTTAAGATAAATTTCGGTATTTTCTCAGAATATCTGTGACATCGACAATATCTTTGATAATATCCGTAAAATAAAACCTCGACATCTACGTCGACACCGACATTTTAATGTATGCATATACTATAACTATCGAGCCATTTTCATTGAGATAGGTGTCAAAGTAGAAGTACGGTCATGTATGCAGCTGTGCTAATTGTTCTCGGATGGCAGCTGCTCGCAGTAGATTTTTGCCTCAATGGAAGAGTGCCGTTTTGTTTGGGGAAAATAACCGTTGACTCACATTGAGGTAATAAATTCAACTATGATTCCTTCAAATCTTAGAGGCCATTACGTAGACTTTGGAATGGATTAGACTTTGCTACACAATCCACTTATCAGTTTACTCTGTTTGGTCAACCAGTACGAAAAAGTCCAACCGCTGTAAATAGCTGGCGTTACAATTAGTGTCCTCTTCATAAGGTGTATGTAGGTGAAGGACCACAATTGTTGATAGTATATGCTATTGCACTTCATATCAGAATAAGATGATTTATAGGCAGAGTTGTACCGATAGGTAATCACATTCATCTAGAACTTAAAAATATTCAAGCATGTCATAAGCCTTACAATATTTAATTCATTCGATGCCACCTTTATTTGTTAATGTAATGGTCTTTTCTTAGAGTTTAATTGACACTTTCCAGGGAATTTATTTTAGTTAACACTCACTCACCCAATTGCCCCAGTTTGTTTAAGCTTTCATTCTATTCGCGTGTGAATTAACCACACTAAAAAGAATTAACTTGAAAAAAAATAATAATAAAAAAATAAATTAACGAAACTCTTCTCTTTTTTTTTTTTTTCTTTTTTTGGTCCCCTTCTAAATGCACATTATAGGTCACTTCCAAAACTATAACCCTTCCTTACAATTCAAGTCAACTTCTCGAAACTGGTCTATACAAAATCTTAAAAAGACCTAGTCTAATTAGTTGTGTTCAATTAACATCCACATGCTTTAAAGATTTCAGACCAACATGCTCCCATAAATTTCCCCATTTAGTTTCATTCTCTTTGCACTATGGCTCTCTATTACTTTGCCAGCCCGCCGTTGTTTTGGAACATCATGCTGGAATGGGCAATTGGCTCCATTCCAGCATCCCTTTGAGGTTTTGAAGTAAGCGCACGGTTTTGTGTTCTTCGATTTCATTTCTCCCAGTTCATAATTTTGAACTGGTTTTGAATCTTGAAAGTAGAAATAATTTTCCCCATTTTGTGCATTAATCGAATCCTTCTTTTCTACTTTTTCTCCTCCATGTTGCCTAATAAGGTTCTTATAGTAGTTCAAATCCTTAATAGGGCGTGCTGGTTCTTTGACTGTGAAAGTTGATAAGGTCACTGTACTTGGTTGAACGCCGGCTACATTTGCGGCGGATGTCACCTGATTTGGTATGCTAAACAAGTTTCCATTTAACACCCTAGGTGCACTAAAATAGGACTCGGGGGTGGGGGTGGGGGTGGGGGTGGACGTGGAAACCGGCGTTGTCATTACTTGCTGAAACCTAGATTTTGGACGTGCATCTTGTTGATGAGACACTGTATTTAACGCTGAGCTTACCCCTTTTGATATGGGGAACGAGTTCTCATCCGCAGGCCTCTGTGTATCAAGCGTAGGAAAGGTTAACGGTACTGATGAACTTACAGTTTGTGACACAGATAAAGGTGCACTTCCTGTATTGGCTGCGTGTGGTTGCCCATTGTTCATCAAATTTGCGATCATTTTTGGGTCGTTAAGGATTTTAATGAGCAAGTCTGTGTCGATCAAGTTTCCACTCTTGCTACATGTCATGAATGCAGCTAAGGCAGTGTAAGTAGTGGCAACTACATCGGCACCTAGATCAGGTAACTTGGCCGAAGAGGGTTGTGTACTGGCAAGGGGATTCATAGAATGAGAGTCAAGTTTAGAAACGTGGGTTCCTGAGGGTAACAAAACTTGGGGCAAGGATGGTTGTCGAGAGCTTAAGGTGGTGTTTACTGGTGTTGCTTTGTCAAAAGGTGTATCTGGGGATTCTTCTTCTTCAATGGGAGTCAAGGAGACAAGTGGAGTCTGGTTGTCATCATAATATTCATTTTCAACCTCCAAAGAAACAGAAGGGCTATGGGAAAAGGAAATACATTAAGTGTCAGTAATATAACAACGAAGAAACTAGAAAAAATGCTGCTAGAAAGAAGATGAATTTATACCTAGGAGGAATGGCAGAAAACCTTGGATAAACTGCTTCAAGCACTCTCATCTCCCTCAACTTCTGATGCTTGACCTCCTCACTTTCCTCACCAGAAACAACTTGCCAGGCTGGAGTCGGAACAATCTGTTCACAAAAAAGTAAGCAAGAATTTTAAGTTTTGTCCCTATATGTAAACCAACTCTTAAGATCGGCTTGAAAGAAATTGGCAAGTGAAAGCCTATAAACACACACTTGTATGCTTACTTTGGGAGGGCATTTCCATTGAATTCGAGGAATGTAGGAAAGTTCCATTCCGGACTGGCCAACAGCAAAACCGAGTTCAAACCCAGGGGGCAGATCGTTAGATCCTTTAGTGTTTGAAGGCAATGTCCATGTTGACTTCGCTTGAAGATCATCTTGAGAATTCATACCAACTTTTGCAGGACAATCCTCCGAGGAAAACAGCTTAACCTGTTTAAAAATTAAAATTAGTCAGCCAGTGCCAATAAAATCACAAAACTAATCAGCAAAACATACATATAGCAAAGTAAAGGATCAATAGCAAAGTTCCCACAAAAAATTGGCAAGAAAAACTGAATTATGAAAGACATGTCAGTCGAAAGAACAATGCTATCTCAAAATAAAGTACAACAAGTTCCCAGCATATTCGTAGCCAATTTCTTGGCCCAAATCACGATAGTCCCTTGCATAAAATGCAGAAGTTGCGCAAACTAAAAGGGGAAAATGCTCCACAAGAAGAGAGCTCCAAAATCTTCGAGAGACAAGAGATACACAACCAGCAATGTAGACTAACATTCTTCTAAAACAGGTTGGACAAAATTTCAAGGGCATGACTTCAAAATATTCTTCTTAATGTTTATCTTGACTACAAATAATAGTTTCAGTAAAACTGAAAGGGGTAAATAATTTTTTATACAAATGTTCATCGTTTTTCCTTTCTCTTTTATAAGATACTTATTTTTGTCTTCTTTCGGACTCGAACCCATGACCCAACCCTCACACTCACACACACCCTTGGGACTCTAACCCATGACCCCAACCTCACACTCACACACACCCTGAGTCCCAAACCAATTGGGGCCCCTGAGTCCTAGACGAATTGAGCTAACCCCAATTGGTATATACAAATGTTCATCGTTAAGCTTTCCATATATCATATCTCTGAAATAATTTAGCAGGATATTTTCATATCCCTGATAATGGTTTGCAGGCTTAGTAGTTGAATGTCCAAAACTGGAACGCTACATGCGGACCTCTTTAAATCGAAAAAAAAAATTTGCTAAACAAAAGGGTTCTTTCACATCCTATGAACAAATCAAAGCGACAAATCTTAATTCTAATAATCAGATTTTCGAGGAATATTTTCAAAAGTCAGTCCTAATAACATACAGATTGAATCTAGTGAAGTTTCCCAATTTATAACTTTAGATTAAGGATGTCTTTCTTTTTGCAACAAATTGCTTATTCTTCTTATTCTTTTGGTTAAATGTCTGCATTCTTCGCGTGTAATTATATCATAGTCACAGCGAATGGAACAAACTAAAATTCTATAAATCATAACTAGACCATCTCATTGTGGGGTAGTAGAGTGAGGGCATAGGGATAAAAATTAAATTGACGCCATCCGATTCTGACATTTGATTAATGATCTATAAGGAAATTAAATTGAGTTAATTAACTCATAATTCGTTAATTATAGGGTGGTCTATGACAAATAGATTGCAAATTATCAATTGTTGTTTAGTGATTTATCTGTAGTCAAAGTTCTTCATTTAAGATACAATCAATTATAAGAAAAGTTTGTTGGGCACATTTGTTTAGACTTTTCTATTGTTGAAAATATTAGACATCAAGGTTTTAATTTAATAAATCTCACCCCCAACTAAAAAGGGTTGTAAATTATTTGGGTTGTAAATTATTTCTTAATTGGTCCTTCTTGACAACTTGTTCGAGCTGTACTAAAATCAAGATCTGGACACTTGAAATTCGATTTTTTATCAACGATTAAACGATTATATATTTGTCTGTATGTTTTCCGTTAGCTAAAGCCGCTTCAATTTTAATCTTATTCGTATTTTATTACGTTTTAAAGCTAAATTCTTGATTGAAGGGTAATCTGACGGTAATTCTCATGAATGTCCACTGCTTTTCTTTCCTCTTTTTTTTTTTCATTTAGAATTATTTGTACCCAAATCTTTACAACGCCATGAATACCTTTAAACCTGTACCCAGATCTCATAACAACGCCATAAATAACTTAATGGAAAAGCTTTGTAAATGCTAAATAGAGCAAGAAAAAGAAAAACCCAAATCAATTACATAGCCTAAAACCAAACCAAAACAATTATTAAGTTGAATCTTTAAACAATTAAAAGGTTCAAAAAAAAAAAAACCCCAGATCCGGAAGAAAAATAAAATCGATTAAAGATTTGCTAATATACCTGACAAAGATCAAGTCCTGGAGCCCACGAAACCCGTTTCAATGTCCTCGACCGCTTCTTATGCTTTGGCATTTCAAACAAATCTTTTCCTCTTCGATTATTACCAAAATTACCAGTAAAAAAAAAAAAGAAAGAAAATTAATTGCTTTAATCAGACGCGTAATCGATCCAAGACTAACAGATTCTGTAAACCCAAAACGCAGATCGAATATATGCAGGGACTGAAAACCCTAGTTTTTGAAAAGAAGAAGAAGATGAAGATAAAGAATGGGAGAGAAGCGTCTCTAAGAAGTAATTATTGAAACCCTAGACCTAGAAGCATCTCTTTCCTTTTCTCTCTCTCTTTTAATGTTTTTTTTTTTATTTATTAAAATCGATTTATGGCCTCGGCAAGAGGGTTCGTGATGATGGAGGCATTCAATGTATCCAAGGGCTATATATATATAGGGGCAAGAGAGAGACGCGTACTTACTTTACAGCGCACACAAAGGTTGATTAGGATTATATTTATATTTTGTATGGTTGGCGTACGGATTGAGGATCCTTAACCCGGTATTCCTCCTCCTCCTCCTAATCCTTATCTTTTCGGAAAATTATATGCTATACGACCTTTATTTTGTTGTCGTTTCTTGAATTCATGGTCTTGGCTCCTGTGACGTGTGTCTATGAATTTGTGAGTATGGAGTTTTTTCTTTTTAAACTTTAAAAGGATAATCATAACAATAATAATAATAATAAAATTTTTGCATTTTTTTTTTACTTTTTTTTTTTCCCTCTTTCGGTTTCTGTCGATAATAACAAAAATATGGCATGTATAAATTTTACGATAATGACAAAATTTGTGTTAACTTGGGTTTTTTTTTTTCTCTTTGATTTGCCCCAAGGATTATGTAGTTTTTCAATAAATTTCGAATTTTTAAAAGTTCAACTTAATTCCTGGATTACTAAAATTGTGACTCCTTTAGACTAACAGATGGAAAATGGCACCCACTATTTTTACTTATTCTAGTCCCATACGCTCATCCTGATTTTCAACACTTTAAATTATGGTCATTTTTCGCCTTTTTGTCTCATAGAAAAATGATTTTTGTGGTATGAGAGGTGAAGTTAAAACTTTTAATGGTTTACATAGCATAATAAGAAAGTCCACGTAATTTAAGGGGAAAACATAAAATAAACATTGAATTTTAATCATGGGAATAATTTTGTTGAAAAAAATAAGCAATTGTTTCTTTTAAAACCTATTGCATCATAATTGAAGGTGGAAAAATAGCAGTTATAACAAAATGAAAAGTATTTCTCTAATCAATAAAATTTTATAAAATTTACATTTTTCTTTTACTTGCATAAAAGTTACATAAATTCGAATCACGTAATAATTTTATACTATTATCAGAATCTAAATGTGAAAAATTATAAAAACACATAGAATATTTTTCTTGTTACCCGAAAACTAATTATAAGTAAGGCATTAGAGACAGATGTACATATGGGCAAGGGGGCAAATGCTCCTCCGAAATTTCATTTTACATTTACTAATATGTAATTTATATTTAAATTTATTGACATTTAGTTAAAGAATTTACCCCCTCCTCTCATCTCCCTCCCAAGTGACGAAGCCAGAAAATTTTCTTAGGGGGGCATACACTAAAAATCTTTTTAGTTAAGTTTGAAACACATTAGTTAACATATACCAATATAGAATTAAAAAGAGTGTTTAAAGTGAGACAAAAAAAAATCCAAAGTGAAGGCAAAATATAATATTTCAAAATAATATATGTAAATTTTAGAAATTTAAAAGAAAAAATAACGGGTCTTATTAAGGGCATTATTGATTTTTTTTTTTATAAAATACGGGCAAAAGCTATAATTATAAAAATTCAAGGGGACAAATAAAAGATAAAACTGAAATTTTGAAATAAAATTAGGGATAAAAATATGATTCCAGAAAAATGAAAGGGTAGTGGCCCCCGGAGCCTATATCGGCTCTATCCATGTCCCTCCCTCCCCCTCTAAAATTATGGTTTATACACTTACCTTCCTTAAAATTATAGTTTATATACTTGTCGCCTTAACATTATGGTTCATACGCTTGCCTTTATTAACATGTCATTCATTTTGAATTTTTTGTTCTTTGGTTTTCTTCAAAAAATTTATAGTATGCTCCCCTCAGTTTCGATCGACTCCGCCACTAAAAGGTATAGTTAAGAAATTATACCCTTTTTACTTTTGTATTGTTTTAGATTTCAACTTATTTGTAAATTTTAATTTCATTTTAATGAGGGAAACGAGCAATATTACTCTAGGATGAACAATTTTTGAAGGACGGTCTTAGAAAGCTCTTCACATTTTATTTTAAATAACGTCGATAAACTTATGAAAGTTGGTACCTATACCACGGTAATTCGAGAAAAATTTATATTATAAACATGGACAAAAGTTTTGTATGTCTTTTGTCCATAAACGCTTTATTATGAACAATATATTACTTATAAAATGTATATAAATCGTCCTTATAAAAAAGTTAAAAAGGTGATTATTGTAATTTCAAAAAAAAAATATTACATTTATATCCATAATACAAGTAATTTGAAGTTTTTTTTTTTAAAAAAAAAAACAGAAAACAAAATTGATACGCACATAACTTCCTTTGGGTATAAAGACAGTTTCGTAGTGCAGAAGCAACCGTGACCAAAAGACAAAAAGGTTAAGGCATTTGTTAAATTAAATTCACAAAATGATTATTTGTTTAAAAACAACACTTAAATGTTTATGAAATTATACATTGTGCATGTTGTAAAATAATATTTCAAAAAATTTACATAAAAGCAATAGAATCAGCTTTACAAAATCAATCATTTCACTACTTATGAAATTCTTTTTAAAATAGCGATTACTTAATTGATTGTAAAATTTAATCGCCAAAAGTATAATTTACTAAAAATGTTATCAACCGCTTTTAATTTTAAAAGCCAAGGGCAGCAGCTCCCCACAAGCACTAAAAAACTCAAGAATCACTTTATGAAGGTGTGTGAGTAAATTTTGAAAAGAATTACTTAACTTTGGAATGACTTTCTGGATAAGTCATACCTCATTAACAAAACAAGGGGAGCAATTTAAATTAATAAAAAAATTTGTTTCTAATTCATACATTATTCTGATTACAAATTGATAGATTCTGCTTTTATTATTATATTTAAAGTAAATATACAAGATATGCCAAATAAGCTCTTACTAATTATTCAAAATACCTATCATATTAAAATAAGTAAGTAAAGGAACACAACTGCTGCTTGCTTGCTTAGCTCTAACAAATATGTGGATCTCACTTATTGATTTACATGTTATAAAAAAAAAAAAAGTGAAGAAAACATATGAGTACTACATCCTATTAGTATGAAGAACGTTTTCCTCGAAAAAAATATTTTATACAATAAAAATATATACTGAAAAACGACAAGGTTCAGATTAGATGTTAATTTGTTTCCAATAATATAACAAAATTTGTTATTTCGAAAAAAAAAAGAAAAAGAAAAAGCACAATTTGTCGTTTTTTCCCTGAAACCCAAACGACGTGTGAATTTCATCAGATGATGTTGAGGAAAGGTAAGCGGCAAAAAGTTTTCCTTGTTTTGACAAACGAGATATTTATATATATATATATATGGGTTTGGTTTAAATGGTTACAATAATATTTACCCATGAATGGTTACAATGGTTTAAGCCGTTAGATCTATATCATACGGTGGTGATTAGTTTGGTAGTTGGCCAAAAATATTTAATGCTGACAAAAAAAATTTAATCCTATCACAACTTTTTTAAGTACCCATCCATGGTCACAAAAAAATTGTAACCATTGAGAAGTTTTCCATATATATATATGTATCATTAATTGGAGCATTAATTTAAATCTGTCGTTTAAAGTTTAAAATAAAAGACATGCAACACTTGTCAGATGTAGGGTTGTCAATTTACCCCGTAGGGCTCCGCCCCTAATGGGGCGGATTCGGAGGGACTATTTGGGGACGGGGATGGGGTCGGGGGAGGCATTTCCCGTCCTAATATACTTATTACATTATTTTTTAAAAAAAAATTATATATATAAGCAAAACAAAAATGAAATTATATATATATAAACATAACATAAATTATATTATGGTATTTACATAAATTATATTATGGTATTTATGGTGTTTTTGTAGTTTTTGGACTTGTGTGTGTGTGTGTTTTTTTTTTGTTGCCTTTTTAGTGTTTTGTGTGTTTTTTATTCTAATAAGATTGGAGTAGAGCTTTTATCTCTATGATATATACATATATATATATTAACTCTATGATTTTTTTTTGAAATCATTCTGTGATGCTGAATGAAGAGATAAAATAAAATTTCATCTCAAGGAGTGGGATGTGACTAAGGTGTATTTTTTTTTTAATTATTATGCTTATCAGGCAAGAATTCCCCGCCCTGCCCCTGCCGGAGATTCCCTGAGATCGAGGATGAAATCTGGGGTAGGAGACGGGGGCGAGGAGGGCATTCCTCATCCCTACCCCGCCCTATTTACATCCTTAGTCGGATGTCGTTTTCCAACTGAACGCACTAATAGAAATGAGCTAATATATAAATAAAAAAAATGGGTTATTCATATTTTTGTCTCCAAATAAAAACCTATATCCATTTTAGTCCCTAACTATGAAAATTGAAAATGTGTCGAATTTAGGTCAGAACAAAAATCTTGTCTCAAATAGTGTATGAACCTTCAAATTTAACATTTTACAATGCTACTATACGTATTTAAATTTTTAAGGGAAATTAGGTTAAATATATTTTCTCTATAGTCAATTCTAGAAAATACACATCTCTCAATAGTTTTTAAGTAACCACACATCTTTTTTAAAAAACGTAAAAACACTTGTATACCCTTAAGTCGGAAGGGCTAGACATGGTGTCGAGCGCTAGACAAAAGTGTCTAGTAACTCCACCGAAAAAAAAAAATATTTGAATGTTTAGCACTAGACTGAGTATCAAGAGTGCTAGACACGAGTGTCAAACGGTGCTAAACAAGGTGTCTAACAACTCGACCCCTATTGTCTAGTTAAATCTAGATACACTTTTGAATGTTATAAGCTAAATACGATGTCAGGAGCGCTAGACACGAGTGTCGATAAGCACTAGACAATGTGTTTGACAACTCAACCTCTCATGCCTAGACGGAATATAGACCCTTGATAAAAAAAAGTATTAAGGGTATTTTTGTATTTAAAATACGCACCACTTTTTAAGAAAATATCATTCTTAAAATGATTACTAATTACTGGTGTCTAAAAACTGGTTATCGATTACCAGTTACAAATATATATTTGGTTAGTAATTACCAGCACTCAAAAACTAATTATCAGTTACTAGTTATTAATTTAAAAGTGGTATTTTTCTAATAATTTTTTAAAAATTGAAAAATATGATACCGAATTTAGAAAAAACTGAACTCATCGTCTATTTCTAAATTTTTCCAAAAACGTCGTAAATGGCCTAATTTTCACAAGAGATAATAATTATGGTCCGTATGGCCCAATAGTCAAACATAGTCTGGTTGGCCCCATCTGTAATTACTTGGGCCTTAACGGCCTTTTTAGTGTCAAGGTTAATCTAAAAAGTCAAGGGGCTTATAGAAATGTAACCAAATTTTGGTGTATTCACCAAAAAATTATTAAGAGAGGTGTTTAAAATATGTTATGACAAATGTATACTTTGCAAAGAACCCCTTTAATTTTTTTTTATTTCAATTTTGATCCATAGTTTATACTAGGATTCTTTTAACTGAGACTCTAAAATTTAGACAAATAACACAACTCATTCTAGCAAAATATGGCATTTAATATTCGTAAACAAATATGAAACAAAAAAAGTGGTTTATGGAGTAATTTTATGGCATTCTAAAAATCAGAGATCAAACTGAGATTTATGTTATTTTTTCAAGGACTAAAAATAAGATTTACTCAATAGAAAATATTATCATTTTTCAAATGTTGTTTATTGGAATTATAAAATGTAAATGGCATATCTCTTTATATGAACTACAAATGATTTGGGGTTGTGCTGTCAATTTCACCAAATATAATGGTGCACAAGCCCCGAATAAGGTGGATTTTCACCATTATAAATGGTGTGACGCACAATGTAGAGATTCTCCGTTTAATATTTAGCGGGGCGAGGTGGGCTTAGGATTGAGTCATTTGCACCGATCTTACTCCGATTACGTGTAAGTTAAAATTTTATATATTTTTTTATACAATAATAATTCAACTTTATTTTTCTAATCCTAGTAATTTATAGTGATATACCACTATTTTTTGAGTTTTAAATATTTGGAATTTTCTTATCTATTTGGAAGAAGGATATGCTACATGATTTGTGATTGAATAATTTAAGTTTTGAACTCTAATATGTTAAAGTTTTTTTTTATAAATATTTTATTAATTATTTATATCTTTTATTAAATTATAAATTCAATGGATTTGAGCTAAAATTAGTATTTCAATGAATTTAAGTTCAATTTAGTTTTTTTTTCGATGTATTTACGCTTTTAAAAGATTTGGGCTAATACATAATTTTTTATTAATTTAAGATAACAATTCAAAATAAAGGCCCCGATATACCAATGAGAAACTGCTCCCTGATGAAAATTTCCTGAATTTACCTCACACCAAATTAAATGGTGAATGATACAGAGATAGTATACTAATAATAATAGAGACGAGAATGATAAATACAAAACTGATCCCGCCCCACCCCGTTGACATCCCTACTAGATGTTGGAACATGCTGAATGATGAACAATGTCTTTTTTTCCCCTCTGAACCATTTGGAATATGAGATGACTGATTATATTTGTTTTGGGGAATTAGTCTAATTTTTAGATTAACCCAAATACATACTTTAGTCCTAATTAATTATGTGCCTAACATAATTTAGATGAGGCCATAATCAAGATATCTGGACCATAAGTTAGCAAGCTCCTATCTACTTGGCAAGAACTCATTGGACAAGACTTGAAGTATTGACATATCACTCCTCCTTAGCCTACAAGGTGAAGCCATCAAATGCTATGAAGACACTCATCAACTTGCACAAGAAGCAAAGCTTTCCTATGAAAGTTTGACATCTCAACAATGTTCTAGAATGTTCTAGAAACTACTTAGCATGGAAAGCAAACTCAACTTCAAGTACAAGCTTCCCCACGGCCCTGGAAGATTCTGGAACCTTCCAACTTGTGCTCAAAGAACTTACAGGCTAAGTACTTACAAGTCAAGTACTTGTAACCTAAGTACTTACAAGTCAAGTACTTGTAACCTAAGTACTTACAAGAGAAGTACTTGTAGAAGAATCACTTGTAGCATAAGCCCTTGTAGCCTAAGAACTTGTACAATAAGTTCTTATACAACAAGCTAGGCTAGCCAATGAAGGCTTGACACCTCATATACTTAACGCCTCAGAAATCTTGTCTTAGAAGGCAAACTTTGCCTATAAATAAGAAGGCTACCCCTTCATTTTGTAACAAGGATTCAACACCTAAATTTCTAATAGAATTCTCTCTTTTCTCTTGCTTTCAACCGGTCTCTCTCTCTCCCTCTCTCTTTTCCTCTCTTGTTCATACATACCTGAAGCCAAAAGCTTCCTCTCTCCAACGCCACCATCACCATCCCTTATTTGATTCTTCTACTTTAAATATATAATCTCATCATTTCTTCTTTATCAACATTATGGGCGGAGACAGCTCTTAACTCTCGCACTTTAGTGATTTATGGGTACCGAGCTACTCTCCTCGAACTCCGTGCTCGACCTGTGCTACAAGTTCGGGATTTTGTATTCTCTTGCTAATCCTCACTTATTTCTGTTATTATTATCTCTAATAATATGGCTGGACTTACCGCCTAATAATTCTAACCTCACTAATTAACTGGCACATGGACGGTATCGCCTTCGTCAGTTTCTGACTATTTATTTTTCTGCACTTTATTTCTGTTGCTAACTTCTAGTTGACACCATGGTCGGTTCATTCGCCTCCGTCAACTAGATTCTCTACTTATTATTGCATCATTATATTATCGTCGATCCATAAGTTAGTTATCCCTGCAACAGCCTACGTACAGGGACGCCATGGAAAGTGTCGTTCTTTATTGCGATCGCCTATCGGGACTTCGATACGTAGTGTCAGCGTTGTGATAACACTTACGTTATTATTACGCCATTATCATATTATTATTATATTATAAGTACGTTATCCCTGCAACCGCTAACGTGGCAAGGACGCTGTGGGAAGTGTCGTTTCTATATCGACCGCCTATCAGGACTTCGACACGTAGACAGTGTTGTGATAGCTCTTACACCTGTACACTAACCTTAATCTCAATTTTCCTCTGTTTTGTATTAATTAATCACAGGTCCCGTTAATCAATCAGAACACAAGGTCCGATCCCGAACAATATTTTATAGGATTCTTTAGAATGCCAAAAATTGAAAAATTCTGGACTGATCACCTTCACAGTGGTAATAAAATTTTGTTTTTCTAAACCAAGTAGTAACAATGGTAGAATGTAAATAGATCCGAGATTTTACAAAGCTGATCCGGAATTTTTCAAAAATAAAAATTAAAGGGCAATAATTTTCTTTCTTTTTATTTTTTTTTTGAAAATTTATCACATAAAATCAATTTTCTTGTGCAAGTACGACCCGAGTATTGTGTTGGATCAGCCACTCATGGCACATATTTCTCGTGGTGCTCTATAGTTACTCTTGTGAAATTGCCAAATAAACGATTGTTTATTATTACTTATGACAAAATACCATACAAATTTCCAACTTTTGCTAAGCGTAGTATTTTACACCCTCACATTTGATATTTGGTCTACGCACCCTAATTTTTACATATGTCGTGTTATTTTATCCCAATGTTTACAAATATTATATCACTTTTCCCTGATTAGCAGATGGTGTTAAAAAAAAATGTCATTATACCCACCAAATATTAAGATCCACTAAATAAGAAGGAATACAAGAGATAAAATCACTATGTTTTCAAATTTGTATAAAAATTCAAAAAAATATTTTGCAGTTAAAATTAATAATGATAAGAACTTTTTTAATTATCTCATTTGCATAATACTACATGTAATTTGAATAAATATTAAATTTTCCATGAAAAACCTAAAAACTTTCCTCATTTATACTAACAATTTTTTAGTGGACAAATTGGCATCAGATTTGTAAAAATTTGGGCAAAACAATGTTGTACTTATAAAAATGGGGCAAACTGACACTATGTTTGCAAAAAGTAGGCATATGAGATAAATTTCAAATGTAACAGGGTAAACGATTGCTTTTAACAAAAACTCGGAGGTTGTAGGATACTTTGTCCAATTACTTACAATTTCATCTTTCTATTAAGAGTCATTATTGGAGAGCCTAAATTTTTGACCACCAAATATTTAACACGTACAAAAATAATGATGAATGATAATTGATTACTAAATTTTTTTTCTCCATAAGAAACAATCATAAAAATTATCGGAAGTTCTGTACTTCTATTAGCCTAATAAAGAGCACTAAGGCCTAAGCAGGCAGTCATAATTATGTAGTTCTTGTTTACAAAAAGCATATAGTTACAAGCCACAGACTTATAGACCACACGGTAACAATAATAAGGGGGCACCCGTTTTGAAACAAAGAAACAAAGGGTATCCCACATAACAACACACGGCAGTACCACTCACCGACGCCAAAATGGTAAAATCGTCATTCCAAGTAATTCTTCCCGTTCGCATTTACCAGAGAACCCTCGTCCCACGACGTGGCGCCCTCCTATTCGTCAGAATTGTAGACCGAAAAAACCGCGTCTTAGTTCCTCTACAGGAATAACCAGACTGGATCTGTCTTCGTCCCGCACTGCTTAAATTCTCCACTTCCTTTCTCAATTCACGGTAATCAAATCTCCCTCTTATTCCCTCATTTTCAGAAAAAAATAAAATATAATAAAAAGCTCGAAAAATCAAAACAATGGCGTCCGAGAACGAAACCCCCGGATCCGGATCCAAACCCGAGTCCACCGTCAACGGCGAGGCCCCGAAGCGAAAGATTGCCCTGATTACGGGTATAACGGGTCAAGACGGGTCGTACCTGACGGAGTTTCTCCTCAACAAGGGCTACGAGGTCCATGGCCTGATCCGACGGTCCTCGAACTTCAACACCCAGCGGATCAACCACATCTACATCGACCCGCACAATGCCCACAAGGCCCGGATGAAGCTCCACTACGCCGACCTCACCGATGCCTCCTCGCTCCGCCGCTGGCTCGACATTATCCTCCCCGACGAGGTCTACAACCTCGCCGCCCAGTCCCACGTCGCCGTCTCCTTCGAGATCCCGGACTACACCGCCGACGTGGTCGCCACCGGCGCGCTCCGCCTCCTCGAGGCCGTCCGATCTCACATCTCCGCCACGGGCAGGTCCCACATCCGGTACTACCAGGCCGGATCGTCGGAGATGTTCGGGTCCACGCCCCCGCCGCAGAGCGAGACGACGCCGTTCCACCCGCGATCGCCCTACGCCGCGTCGAAATGCGCGGCGCATTGGTACACTGTCAATTACAGGGAGGCTTATGGGATCTTCGCCTGTAATGGGATCCTGTTCAACCACGAGTCGCCGCGGCGGGGCGAGAACTTCGTGACCCGGAAGATCACCCGCGCCGTGGGGCGGATCAAGATCGGGCTCCAGAACAAGCTCTTTCTGGGGAACCTCCAGGCCTCGAGGGACTGGGGCTTCGCCGGGGACTATGTCGAGGCCATGTGGATGATGCTGCAGCAGGAGAAGCCCGACGATTACGTCGTGGCGACCGAGGACTCGCACACGGTGGAGGAGTTCTTGGAGGTGGCGTTTGGGTATGTGGGGCTGAATTGGAGGGACCATGTTGTTATTGACAAGAGGTACTTCAGGCCTGCGGAGGTTGATAATCTCAAAGGGGATGCTTCCAGGGCTAAGAAGGTTCTTGGGTGGAAGCCCAAAGTGGGTTTTGAGCAACTGGTGAAGATGATGGTGGATGAAGATATTGAGTTAGCTAAGAGGGAGAAGGTTCTTGTTGATGCTGGTTACATGGATGCCCAGCAACAGCCCTGAATTGATTCTCTCTCTCATGGCTCGAGTTTTGGTTTCATATTGGTACCAAGATGAATACTACTATAGAGGTCTCTCTCCTTTTTTTTTTTTTTTTTAAATTCATTACAGTGTTGTTCAATTAAATGGTTCTCAAGAGCAAATATAGTTTGATTTTCAGTATTTTTATTTTACTTTTTGGATCGCTCATCATATCTTGTCAGTTGTTCTATTCTTTTACGTTACTTAACTCGTTTAATTCAGCAAATTATATGTTTATGGAGTCAAGTCAAATGATTTTTCATTTTCTTGCTACGAGCATTTCTAGTGTGTATCAGACAGAAATCTTAAATGAGACTCGAATTGTTACGAACTACAAAGCTTCCTCTGCTTTAAAATGAGATTCATTATCTCCCCCGGTGAAATTGAAGTGGAATAGTTTATTTTTCCAAGTAGTTTGTGTGGGTGGAAATTGGAAGGAATTCGATCGAAGAAGTTAGACACATCACCATTATCTTCCAAGTTTTTTTAATTAGCTCACATGATCATGTCTCCATCAGATTCGACATTAACTGCCGTATCATCTCAATGACAGATAATGACACATTTATAGATCTAGTTCTTGGAGCAACTTATATGGTTCCCAGTGATATTTATGGATCTATCGTGTTGGCTTATACGTCAATCTCCTCTTTTCTTTAAGAAACAAAAGACTGTGGGAGTTCTTTGGCGCATGGCATATAAAAAAGAGAATGAATCTGTCTCTTTCTTTTTCAAAGTCAGGCTTATAAGACCAAAGGACGATTTTTCACTGATCCTTTCCGTTGATCTTACATGTTTGTCAAATGTGAAATACAAAACGCTTGTGAAACTCGATAGTCTAACAAAAAAAAAAAAAAATAAAAAGATAAGATTAGAATGCAACTGACAAGAAGGTAAATGTAAAACTGCTAGTCTAACTTCGTTTCTGAAGGTGGATTTCTTTGAACCACGATTCGTATAGAAGACGGGCCAGAACTATCTTCTGTAGCAGCAACGGGGACAGCAAATGGCTTCACTGATGATCGAAGAGATTCTGGTCCTTCTGCTGCTATTCTTCGGCATAATGCATCACAATTACTGATAACTTCTGTCAACCTCCCTTTGAGCTCCCCAATCTCCACCTGCAATGAATGAACTGTATGTTCCAACGTGAAACTAAAAGAAATTCATATTCACAGCTGATTGAAAAAAGGTCAGCAGGATTGATGTGAAAATAAAGTTAGAGATGCTGCTAAAACTGAACATAATTCAGAGAGTGAGGATATTCAATGTCAGGTACCTTCTGATAAATTTTGTGATGTAGTCTTCATTGCTGACACCGAGTAATTAAGACGTTGCAGAAGTTTAATAGCTAAGGCGTCTGCAACTTCAATTTTGTTTTCTATTTCTTCCTGAAACAATTCGTGTTAAATCAGTTGGCATATACCACAAATTAAACAAGCCTTGCCAACCCTTAACAACTTCATGTATGAGCAATACTGGTGCTTTAAAGCTGAGGGTAAACTCAACTGGTTCGAAACATAAAACTGTCAACTTCAAGTGATAACATGAAGAACAAGAATTCAAATCTGGTTTTGAGCGAATTCAGGACAACAAACAACAAATAAGATTGCAGCCAGCTACTAGCTCGTGTTCCGAAAACAAGACATAATTCAGTCTTCAGACATTAACATAGGAGTCCAGTGAACATAACCAACCAAAGCTTCCATAAGGAACATGGAAGAGTTATTTTCGATGTTCATCGCAGATTTAACTAGGAAGGTAAATATGAGCAAGATAGACAACACATCAATTCAGTGCAAACACAATACTGAGCTAATATACTGTGTGCTCTCAACTATATATGATGTATATGAAAGATACCTGATTTTTGCTAATTTTCTGGGCTTTCTGGTCCTGATAGTCACGGTACATTGAGAAGAGTTCCAGTAACACCTTTGGATCCACAGTACCTATCACCATCAAAAACAAGAGTAACAATTATCATCCTTCTAACAATCTCATTTCAGAATACTCTAACCTTATCTACAATTTTCACAATTGAGGCGGTTATTAAGATCGAATAATAAAATTTAATACAAAAAGGGGGAAAAAAACATTTAAAAAAACCCATAAAAACCATACTAGGAGCTGATGAAGATGAAGGTTTCCTCACTAGAATGTCAGTCAAGCTACCCTCCGTCGGCGGCGACGTCAGTATCGGCGTCGACTGCAATTACAAATCAGAGACCTTGATCTTCAAAATCAACTGAAACCCTAATAATTACAAACCCTAAATGTCCGTGAAATTGGAAAATTGGATCAGGCAAAGTTCAAAAACTCACAATTCTGAGGGATTTGAGCCTCTGTAAGATAGGATCAGCGACCTCGGATCGCTCCGACACGGTGGTGATTTCATCGATTGGCCTCTTCAAGCATGATCAATCGGGGGGTTTAGAATATAAAAATTTGGAAAATTTCGGAAGAAAAAGCAAAAAATAAAAATAATAAAATTTGGTGAATTCGCCATTGCTGCTACCTGTGAGCTTGAAAGAACCGACTCTGAGGCACCCATGAGTGAAACGCACCGTTTCGTGGGTTCTACTCTGTAATTTTACGCCGTCGTCAATGGAGGAAGAAGAAGGCCGCGACGTCTTCAGCTCAGCTGTCCTCCAACGGTACGGAATATGCCCGCTCGTCCGGGGTCGTGCGCGGAAACCTGCCCTAAACATATGGATCGGGTAATATTGTTAGATCAATTTTGTCATATGTTAGACGACGTCGTATTGCGGATAGAAGCGTTTTCCCTTTATCATCGATGTCGTTTAGTGTAGTTGCCGTTTTACTAGCTGGTAACGTCGTTTTGCGAGAATGATGTCGTTTTCAATTCGTTGTCGTTTGCTTGCTCCAGTTCGCCTGTTTGTCTGCTTTTATCACTTTTACATACCACGGTCGAGTGGACTGGTAGTGTTTTGTTTTCATCCAAAAGCAAAGGATAAC
Organism: Trema orientale; assembly: GCA_002914845.1. Taxonomy (NCBI): domain Eukaryota; kingdom Viridiplantae; phylum Streptophyta; class Magnoliopsida; order Rosales; family Cannabaceae; genus Trema; species Trema orientale. Next base: position 705,014 of record JXTC01000018.1, read on the forward strand.
TGGAAATATTGAGGAGTAAAAATGACAATAAATAAATTGGACATGCATGCGACAGTAAAAATAAATCATATACGGCAGTCCAGATCAACAAACGACTTGTCGTTTTACGAATAAACGAAAAATTGCAGGAAAAATTCCGGGTCAGTCTAGTCTCCGTCTCTATATTTAACTGGCCACCACGCCAATCAGCGGGCAAAATAACCTTTATCAATCAACGGAAGCATTTCCGATTTTGGTTACTTAGCTCTCTGGTTTGATCGAAGCTAGGGTTATAGCCTCCATTTTCTCAACCATGAGAACTCGTAATGCCAACACTCCTAGACCACCGCCTGCGAAGAAGACGCCGCCAGCTAAGAAATCCGCTGCCAAAGCCACCCCGCCGGCACCTCCAGAGTTGGGCTCGGAATCGGCCACTCCCAAAGCCACCGAGACTAAGCGCGCCGCGTCTGCCAGAGCCAAGCAGATCAAGAAAAACCAAACCACACCGCCTATGGAGTCCAAGCCCGAACAACCATCCGGTAAATATTTGCTTGTTTATTTTTTGTAATAATTATGTAGCAAACTTAATTGGGATTCATGGGGTTTCGAATTGTTCAATTTAGTTTGAATTAATTTTCTCTGCTTTGATGATTGAACCAGTTAACTTTCTTAGTGTTTTTTTTATTGCAATACTAGTGAATCCCATTATACTTCTGGGGGTTTTCAATTGATCAGTTCTAGTTTGGAATCAATTTGCTGAATTTTGATGATTGAGCCGTATTTATTGGTTTAATTTTTGTATTATTTTTGTGTTATGAAATTTGTGTAGGTGTGGAGTGTGAAGAAGAATCGCCTGGTGCTGTTCAAGTGACACCGAGCTCGAAAAGCGGTAGAGCCACAAAATCAGCCTCAAACAGAACACCTGGGAAGACTAAGACACCTACTTCAGGAAAAGGTGTTTCCCGAAAGGGGTCTGAAATTGGGGAGTCCGGTGAGGCGAAAGTTGGAGAGTCTAAGAACGAAGTAGGAGAGGCTCAGGTCGTGGAGGAACCCAGTCAACCCTCTGAAGTTGGAGAAGCTCAGGTCGTGGAGGAACCCAGTCAACCCTCTGAAGTTGGAGAAGCCCAGGTCGTGGAGTCAGTGGAAGAGGATGCGAGTCAACTCGTTGCTGAAAGTGCCCAGGAACCCGTAAAGGAGGAAGGTCATGCTGAAGAAGTCAACAAACTGGTTGTTGAAAATGCTGGAGAAATTACTTTGAACGAACAAAGCACATTGGAACCGGTAATAATTCCTAGTAAAGATTCTGGGGGTACTTTGGAACAAGAAAAGCCTGGTAATACTGAGGTCACTGCAGTATTAAATACCGAAGCATCTGGTGGTGGAAGGGATGAAGAGCAAGCAAAGGAAGCACATAAGGAGTCACGGGATGGTGGAGATAAGGAGCAGTTTGACGTTGGGCCTTCTAACACGGAAGACAATGTCAAAGAGGAGTTGCAAAGAGAATGTAGTGAGCTGGTAAAGGAGGTTGATTGTGATGAGGAAATGGGATATGGAGAAAAAGTGGATCTTGGAGAAAATGGAGATGAAGAGCTTCGAGAGGATGATGTGGATGATCCTGCTGAAGAAACTGGGGGAACGGAAGAGGAACACAGGGAATTGTCGGCCATTGTGAAGGAACGCAAGAGTCGGAAAGAGCGTGAGGTATTTGTTGGTGGGTTGGATCGAGATGCTGTGGAGGAGGACGTGAAAAAGGTTTTTGAGAAGATTGGTGAAATAGTTGAAATTAGGTTACACAAGAATCTTTCTACTAATAAGAATAAGGGATACGCATTTGTTGAATATGCAAAGAAGGAGCATGCAATGCGAGCGTTGTCAGAAATGAAAAATCCAGTTGTATGCATCTGTTCAACTTGTTCTCCTCCAAATTTGAAAGGTCTTGTGCTAATATTTTCAAATTATTGCAGATTCATGGAAAGCGATGTGGGACTGCACCAAGCGAAGACAATGACACATTGTTCTTGGGCAATATCTGCAACACATGGACCAAGGAAGCAGTGAGTGACTATATAAATGAATGGTTTAGTTTTAATTAATGGATGAATGTTTGGTAAATAAGAAGTTTTTAGGTTTCTGCTTATTCTTATACAACTTGGCATGTCAGATAAACCAAAAGCTGAAGGATTATGGTATTGAAGGTGTTGAGAACATTACTCTTGTTGCTGATGTTCAACGTGAAGGGTTGAGTCGAGGTTTTGCATTCGTTGAGTTCTCTTGTCATGCTGACGCCATGTTTGCCTACAAGAGGCTTCAAAAACCCGATGTTGTATTTGGCCACCCTGAGAGAACTGCAAAAGTTGCTTTTGCTGAACCTTTACGTGAGCCTGATCCAAACGTCATGGCCCAAGTTAAATCGGTATTTGTTGATGGGCTTCCACCTCATTGGGATGAAGACAGGGTAAGGGAGCAATTCAAAGCCTATGGAGGAATTGTGCGTGTTAGTCTGGCCCGGAATATGTCAACAGCCAAGAGAAAAGATTTTGGATTTATTGATTTCTCTACACACGAAGCAGCCGTTGCTTGCATTGACGGTATAAAGAATGCTGAGTTGCACGATGGAAACTCGAAGGTATGACTTCGTTGCTCTTGTTTTTCTATTTTGGTGGAGATACTGTGTTATTAGAGATGTTAACTACATATGAACTGATTTTCTTGTTGAATGTGGAAGGTATTATATGTATAGATGCTATCTGTGTTATTATTTAGTTTCCTCTTGCTTTCTTTTAGTAGAATTTGCTTCTCAACTCTCTCTTTGCCCATGTATATGAGTGGCAGAGTTCTAACTATTGAACTAATTTACCTTCGAACTTCGGTATGGTTTAGTTTTGATGGTATATTATGTTTGTGTTTCCAATACTAGATAAAAGTGAAAGCAAGACTCTCAAATCCCCTGCCAAAAACTCAGGCTGTGAAGGGTGGAATGTGTGGTGGATTTCGAATTGGTCGTGGTGACGGAACTTTTTCTAAATTTGGTGTGTTCATTTGTTTATTTATTTGCTTATTGACAGCAGTCTGTTGTGAATATCTTGTCATGTCCCATTTTACTTACGTTTACAGGAAGGGGTGTTGGGCGAGGCGGAAATCACTTTAACAACGCAAATTTTCACAGGGGCTTTTATCATGATGGACGTGGTCAAATGGGTAGAATGCATTTCCCTAGTGAATATGGTTTTGATAACCCACATCCGGACTTCCATAGGAGACAAAATGTTGGACAAGGTTATCTGTTGGACTTTCTTTTTCTTCTTCTTCTTCCCCCCCCACCTTTTTTTTCCCGTCTCTTTTGTAAGTCTTTTTCTCTCTCAGCCCAATTTGCTGGGTCAAATATCAAAAGTAGATCATTTTACCAATCTAACATACATAAACAAAATTAGGGGGAAGGAGAGGTTCTTTCAGAAATAATAATTACTCGGCTGGTTGGTTTGCTGGACGTAACCTGGATAGACCATGGCATGGTGCTCCTGATAGAGAACGGGGAATGCACTACCCTCCTAGGAGGCAACCTTATTCTCCTGAAGGTCATTTTGACAGACCTTTCACAGGAAATCACTTTGATGACCCTTATTTTTACGGTGACGGTATGCACGGCATGAAGCGTCCATTGCACATGAGGGTAGGTTGTCACTTATGTGTTTTCACTTTAATACTTTTTTTCTTATTATTCTCATTCTTTTCTTACGATTGGAATTATGCTCATGGATTTAGGAACCTGATCCTGATTATGTGGAGCCAAGTAGAACTCGCCCAAGATTAGATTATACTGATCCAGCAGCTTCCTTTTGTGGCAGCCGATATAATGGTATGGGCGTTACATTTGGTGTTACCTCTAGCATCTGCATGTGCTCATGAATAACTTCAGGTACTCGTGTGTGGGAAAAAAATTCACCATATTGTTCTTTTGTGTGTTTTTCTTTTAGATTCTTATGGAGCTGGCAGCAGTGTCTATCCTCGTGATTATTATGGCCCTGATGTAAGAAGTTAATGCTTTTGTGATAACAATGCTACAATGACGTGTTGATGATATTTAATTTCTTAAGCTCACTTGCAGAATGCTGGAGGTCCTCATTCATCTTTCTATGGAGGTGATCCCCCATATGGTGGTAGCTACTACTATTGATCTCAAGAAACTTTGGTAATAAAAATTCCTTTGCGGTTTTGATTTTGATCTTGTGATAATGAACACCAATCTTGTAATGTTTCAAAGGTTCTCATATATTGTGTTTAGGTGGGCATGGAAATGCAGGATACACATTACTGACGGGCTAGTGGCTTGCTGTTTCAACGAAAGCTGAAGTTCCATATCATTTCTCTTCTTTTTTGCTTTTAGTCCTTGTCTTTTTCTACTTTCCTCTACTACTTGGTTTGCTCTTCTATATATTTTGGGTAGAGTATCCATAGTTCTAGAGTTTCTAGTTAGGCTGTCTTCCAGGTCCTAAGAGTCTTGATTAAGGAAATATTTGACATCTTATGTGACAGAGATGGTACATAGATGCCCCTTTTACCCTAGGTTTGAACAGCTTGATGACTTGAGTTATGAGCTGTCGTGCAGAAATGTAGTTTTCATTTCCTGCTATATTTATAACTGTTGGCTTGGATCAATGATATTTCTTGATGATATTTGATCTTTGTGATTTGAAAGAAGATGAAGTTGGCGACTTACTGAAAGTAAAGGGTTTCAGGTTAAGATTTTCAATTTTTTTACGGAGATAGGAGACTCTAATTTAATCATTCAGATGAGGGAATTTGGAGGGTAAAGTTGAAGGTTTTCTCGAGAGACAAGGAAGTGGCAGATTTGCATCGCATGGTGTAGTTATGTTGTTCTTGATATAAATCACAAACTTTCATCATCTACTATCAGATGTTTCTTTTGAAAAGGGTAGGACCTGTATGTTTTTGCCTGACCGACAAGAAGTGAGAAATACGCTATTTTGTTGTGTTCATGGGACTTTTCTGCTGGAAGTGTATCTGAATTTCTTCTCTTCTATCTGAGGAATGAGTGGTGCAGCTAGTTAGTAGGTATCAGAATTCAGAACTTCCCATGTTATCTTGATGCCTTCTTTCAGGATTAGGAGTGATAGGCCTTGTCAAATATGATGTAGTCAATTATGCAAATAAAAATTTGAGGGCCTGTGTTATTTTTTTTTCTTTCATTTATTGCAAAGTGGAGTTCATCAAGATTTGACTTGAGATTATAGTTGATATATGTTTGGTGAGGCTTGTTACTGGATGAATGGTTAGGTATGATTGGCATTTCATGCTAGTCTCTTTGAACTTCTGTATAACTTAGGAAGAAGACTTCTGTGTCTTAAATTAAAATTGAGAAAAGTAAGCATGCATCTTTTTACGAACTGAGTCTTGAAGAAATCTATTGCAGTGGTAGTAGTCTTTGAGAGAGCATAATATAGAAATCATTTTCCGACATCATGCGTGACTTGCATACTTTATCATAGACAAAGATCATCAATCCATTGCCAGAGCTTGAATTGGGTGAACTTCATCATGCTCAAATTTGACATGGCAGTGATTTTTGTTTGATGAGGCATAGTTGTCAGTCTTCAAGCATAGGTCTAAGGCCTTTTTAAGCTTAGAGGGGAAGTTTTTTTCATGGTTCTCCCCCCCTCCCTCCCTCCCTCCCTCCCTCACCCCTAGAGAAAAATAAAAAGAAGAGAAACCAAACATACCTGTTGTTATTTAGGCATGGTGAAAACTCTGGCTGATGACTCAAAAATTAGACAACTGAAGAATCTTATGTGACCGACCTTTGGTTTCTATTGTTGGTATCTTGAGGGACGTCATTTCTGAACAATTTGAGGGGCCTTCTTTGTCCCAACTTTTGATATTTGGTCAAAAGGCCATCTAGGATCTTGAATATAAATTCTGTCGTGGTATATAATTTCCATTTCACGGAGCACAGATGGCTGCTATCCGAAGTCCATGTGGGATTAATCTGCTGTTTACTTTCACTATCTGTTTCCTGTATTTGTATAGCCTTGTGTTTTCGTTGTTATAGTCTTGTTTTGTCTTGCATGTTCTGCATAACTATCAAATGCATGATTGTACAGGCAGTTGACTTTTATTCTAGATATTTTATTATCAGTAGAGTGATAAAAGATGTTGTACATGGCTTCTTATTCCGGACAGTTTCTTGCTTTGAGGGATGAGGGAAAATAGCTTGACGTGTGTTTGGAATCACTGGTTGAAAATGCTGTTGCTACTTTCCTTTCTGTAAAGAATGGAAAAGTTTTTTCATTTGTTTTCTCTGCGTTTCTGAATGCAATTTAACCCTTTCAGCTAAGATCCTTGGAAAAGAACTTATACTTGGATTATAGCTTCTTATGATCAAATACTTGTGAGCTAGGTTACTGAAAGAAATTGTATGTATTGAGCAATGCTTCGCGGCACCCTTATAGCATCATTGGTGCCCTTCGAGCGTTTTCTTCCATTATTATGGTTACTTTTTTTTGACATTGTTTGAGAGTCAAATTTTCCCATGCGTGCCAGTTTGATGTTGGCTTAGTGCTTAACCACCCGGTAGTGGCTTTACCCGCAGCGACCAGGATTAAGATTACTTTACATGTAGCTTCGCAAGAGGATATTTCTTTTTGTCAAACAACGGTTAGGTTGTAGTGCACGAAACTGGTAAACGTGACTAATTAGGTTGTACGAAACTGGTATGAGGAGTGTTCATTAATCGGTTATTCCGTTGCTCGATCTAAGAGTGAGACTAGAAACTATGATTTTGTTTGATTTTTTTTCTTTTTAAATACTAACGTTACATATATATATTTTTTTCAAAGCTAATATTAATCGTTACGTATGTGTATAGGATGCTTTAAAATTTCCATTTTTATTCTTTTTTTATTTGTTTATTTATTTATTTTTAACTCAAACCGAGACTACTTGGGAGGAGTGAATGCTTACATTGATATTTTCTTGATAATATTAGACATTCGATTTAGGTATTGATAATTTGCTTATGAAATGTCAGTGAGGCTAATTATGTAATACTACTCGACACAAGTTCATAAATTTGGAGTCCTGATATCTCCATACTTGGACACCCATATTTATGTCCTTGCCACGTTGAATGCAATGGCTGGAGCTGGACAATATTGTTCTAACAAATTAATAAAGCTATTAATAAAGCTTGAAGCACGTTTGGTCTCAAAAGATAACTACAACGACTCATCAACGGTGGTTATCAACATTGTCGGGATTAGATTTTGTTGATCAATGTAAAGAGAGTCCGAAAAGGTGTGATGGCAAAGGAATCTTTGGAAGAATGAAATTGAAGTCGGCACGTACAAAGTTACTTAATGCATCCAAATGGCATCACTATAGGAATCAAATCCAGTGATATAGAGTAACATATATCGTCTTTAATCACCACAAACTGCTTGGTGTCATTGGAAGTAAATTCATAGAAAAATGAAGCTCAAAACTATCAATACAAACACTACATGTCTAAAAATGAACTCACTTTTTACACCAAAAAAGGTATGGCGATGATGTTGCATGGCATTTTATCTCAAATTGTGAAGTTAAAATCATTTCGCATTAATAAGTCTTCTCATCTAAGAGCAACTCCAACCGATCTGCAAAATAGAGTAATTGCCAAAAATGGAGTAAATTCAGCCCTCCAACCGTGCGGCAAAAGCTGCGCCAATTTACTATGCAACTACAGTGCCGTGCTAAATATGGCATGGCACTGTACAAATGGTGCTTATGCACATTTTTTTTTTCTTTTCTAAACTTCCAAAATTATCCCTCTTTTAAATATGTAATTCCCACAATATCTTTGGACCTATTTTACATTTGAAATGTTTTAATTAATGTAAATAATTTTAGATTAATTGTTTAAGTTAAGTGAAACAAAGATTAATTAATCTAATAGTTTCAACTCATTGATAAAAAAATGTTACGTGCTTAGAAATAATTAAAAATGTGTATATAATACTTAAAAATTAATAAAATAATCAGACACTCAGACACAACTTTCATTACAACTTAGTAGATAAAAGCATAAAAGCAGAGAATACCAAATTACAAATACATAGAGTTAAAAAGAAAAAAACAACATAACATATGTTAAAAAAAAATGTGGTTAATACAACATAGAAAATATAGCATAATCTAAATATATGATTTAGTATGGCGGGAGATCATCTCTGGAACCTCTAAGATTAGTGAAAATTTGCCCAAAAATATTAGAGGTATTTTGAGATCCTTCTTTTTGTTGTTGAGCTCTTTTCATCATGATTCTTGACTGCTTACTTCACATAAACTCACGTAAGTTGGGATCCTTTATGAAGTCTAAATCAGTAAATAATATTTTATTGTCCTCACAATATTCAGTGCTAATTTTTTGGACTCATTTTGAGCACATAAGATTTGAATTCATAATTTTGTTGCCCATCAGTTTTGCCTTTTTTTAGAACTTCAAGGAGTTCTTGATTATTTCGATGTATAGTTTCAATAAATTTTGACATATCTGTATCATTTTTCCTTTTACCTTTGGCTTTCTTCACTCTAATAGGCCGTTGAGATGAATTGCCGTCAATTTCCTCGTTAGTTGTATTAAGATCAAGTGCAGAAAAATTAGGATATGCAGATGTAGGAGACTCTATAGTAGATGACTCGGACTGTAATGATGCAAAGTTACTAGTTTTCCTTTGAAAGACTGGTGTTGGATTGTTAATATTATCAGAAAATTTTTCCATGTCTTTAAGGATAGGCCACACGTGATCAAATTTGAATTATTTCTTAAAATTTGTATCTTGTGCTAGTAATACTTTTGCTCAATTCAACTACACAAAGAAGAAAAATAAATTATTTTGCTAAATAAACCTCCTTAGAAAGATAAATTTGTATATAAATTAAAACAAGAAATACTTACAATATTTTGTTTAGACACTCTCACTTGGATTGAGATTCTTAATTTGTCTTACGCATCCCCTTAATTTTGACACAGCTATTTTAATAGTTTGCCATCAACTTTGTAAAGATCTTTTGCCTCGAGTTTCAATAATAGACTCTGATAGGTTGCTATTATATTTATTTTCAATTCTAGACCAAAAATGATTGCTAGTTTGGTTTATACCTAAGATCGAATTTTGAGAAATATCAAGATATACACGACATAAGTGCATATCTTCTAAAACTGTGTATCCGGGACTTCGATAACTTGAGCTGGCTATTCCTTTTTGGATAGATGACGGTGAAGATAAGATAGACTTTTTAAAAAGTGAAGAGTAAATAGGATACTGATAATTGAAGAAATTTGTGTGAATAGATTGTGCGATCTTCTTTAGAATTTATAGAAAAAGTACAAATAAGATAAAAATAGATAGAAATTTTCAAAATCCTAATCCTATGGTTTAGATTGGGATGAAATCTATCTTACGATTTAGACTTAAGTTAAAGATATCTTATCTTCAGATGTTTAAAAAAAGAAGTTAAGGTATAATTTTTTTAAAATCCTAATCCTACAGTGTAGATATGAGTGAAATCCATCTTACAGTTTGGATTTTAAGTTGGAGATATCTTATCTTCAGATATTGAAAAAAGGTAAAGATAAGATGGAAATTTTAAAATTCCTAATCCTACAGTCTAGATTAGGGTAAAATTTAACTAACGGTTGATATTTTAGGTCTAAGATATCTTAATATCGGATATCATGGTCTTTAACAATGCATTAAAACCTGAAATCCATCAAAGTTTTCTACAATACACTAGGTTAAATATCCTTAAATCTCACTTTATCAAGTGTATATTATATTTGAAAATGAATTTCATTCCTGGAGGTCCATTTTATTACTCATTCTGCTTTACTATTTTCTGATGGTGAAAATGAAGATGACAATCAACTTATGTATAATCTTGAAGTAGTTAAGAGAGAGCAAGAGATAGCTTCTCACTGGGTTAGTGATAACAACACTCACGTCAATCGCTTTCTCAACTGACAAAATCAACAAGTGACTTATAGAGGCTCAAGTTCTAGTCATATAGTAATCAATCGCAATCGGGAAGCTGCTGATCAAATTCTCTTCAACGACTACTTTACGGAGAACCCAAGATTTAATGAATCAATATTTCACAAGCGATTCAGGATGAGTCGAAGTTTATTTAGTGAATGTCGTGCAATGTCATGACAATCATTTCTTGTAGAGAATGGATGAACTTGGTAGACTTGGATTTTCGGGTTTGCAAAAAACTACAGATATCTTTTGCATGTTGGCATATAGTGTACCTGCGGATGTTACTGATGAGTACATTAAAATAGGAGAGTCTACAGCAATTGAAAGTATGAAGAAATTTTGTCGTGCTATTGTAGAAGTATTTGCAGAGAGATATCTAAGATCGTCGACCACTAACGACGTGGCCAAGTTACTTCATGTTGGTAAAAGCTGTGGTTTTCCAGGAATGTTAGGGAGCATAGATTGTATACACTGAAAGTGGAAGAATTGTCCAACAGCTTGGGTAGGACAATACGTAGATCGTAGTGGATCTCCAACTATTATTTTGGAGGCTATAGCTGATTGTGATTTTTGGATATGGCATGTATATTTTGGTATGCCAGGTTCCAATAATGACATTAACGTGTTGGAAGCATCAAATCTTTTTGCCAACCTCACTAAAGGTGTTGCTCCTCTAGCTCACTATATTATTAAAAGAAAAGAGTATAATATGGGATATTATTTAACTGATGGTATATATCCAAAATAAGCTACTCTTGTATAAACTATTTATAATCCACGTGGTCCAAAAAAGAAACTTTTTGCAACGAAGCAAGAAGTATGTTGATGCTGAAATTGCCTAACACTTAGGGCAAAAACATACATGCATGTAAACTATGGAAAAATACATGATCACATCATGAACGCAGCGGAATAATTAACGGATTTAGGTTTTAAAATTTTTACATGAAAACTATTTTCATAACCATATTACATGCATATATCATATACAGAATCATGTATAATATAAATCAAATCTAGATGCATAAACCCTAGAGATGGGATTAGGGTTTACCTCTTGCAATGTGCTCCTCCTTGATCTTCTTATAGATGGTGATCAAATCTCCAACCCTAGATCTTCTTGCCTATCCTCTTGCTCTTGGTTGATGAGGTGCGTGGGCACCAAGTTGAATCCTTCGTTGGAGAACGATCAAGAACACCTTCTTGATCTTATGGAACACCGGGATGTGAGATGAGAGTGTGAGGTTGCAGGAAACTTTTTCTCTCCTCTCAAGCCTTAGGATGGCCGAATTCTCCCCTTCTCTCCCCTCTAATTTTCGTGTAGCACAATATGTGTTACTGTGCAGTTTTTCTCTCTCATATATCTTATATATATAAGACCAAAAACTGCTAACCCTAGTCCAACTAGGATTGGGCTTGTTCTCCAATTTGGACTTTGGGTGTATTTCTATAAATATGTCCAACCCATGAAACTTATTTATAAAAATACCAGCTTCTGTGTAGAATCATTATTTTACACAGTTTCATAAAACTAATTTCACAAATACAAACAACCAATTAATGAGCTTTATTGAGTTAGACAAGGGACCTAATGGATCCAAATAATCTAAGCTCCAATAATATGATAAATACATAATAACTCTTATTATGGTATTTATATAAATATTATTAGTAAAGGGGACACTCCACTAAAGGCCCAATACTGTACTCTTAGATTAGATGTCATGCCTTTTAAAGAGATTTAATCAACTAACCTTGATTAACCGATCCATCTAGCATATTCTATACCACACATAGAATCCCTATACAATGCCGTAGTTGGATAGGTGAAATTACTGTAATACCCCTCCAACACCTATTCACCTTTAAGTTACCATCTTTCTATCAAGGAATAATGTTGTCGATAATTTTGTTCTCAATGGCCATTTAGACAAAATTATCAACCAATTCACAAAGTGAATACTAAGATCTTAGATTTAATTATTCCATGAATCTTGAAAGAACCTAAAGTGGCATTAATGTATAGCGTCCTTAACTATTTGGTGTTCCCATCAATTCATAAACCATAACATCCAATATGTCAGAGTTCACCTCTAATTTCATAGAGGCTAGTCTTTTAACAAATCAAAAGGCTACAACCCATGAAAGCAAGTCCAATCAAATATCAAGGATTAAGATCTATATGCTAAGAGCTAGTTTGTGGTAATATAAGAATTGAGTTACGGCACTCTAATTCTTTATATTGCCTGGTCCAATTCAATACACATAAATTATTTATGTTATACTAGTGTTTCTATCAGAAGTCACATACTTCAATGATTTGAGACATATCATTCCCGTTGAGATAGACAAACACTACAACCTATAGTAAATAAAGTATTCCATCTTTATTTACAGATTGTGAACTAATTCATTTAGACTTAGATAAAGAAACAAGGCTCCCTATAATTAACACTTAATCATGTTTGTTTCTTTATATACAAGCAAAGTCATAGAATCTTTTTCAGATAAATAAACTATTCAACTAAAATAGTTTAATCTAGCAAATATCATAATTGCATATAAGAGAAAGTTGTTTATACTCAAAAGATATAATTGGAAATATGCCTTTTAGGACAAATATCCCAACAGTTGAAAATATGTAGAACGTGCATTTGGAGTTCTCCAGTCATGATTTTCAATTGCTGCAGGACCAACACATTTTTTTGGGAAAAATAAATATTTCATGATATAATGATTGCGTGAATAATTATGCACAACGTGATAATCGAGGATAATTCAGAATTTTATGGAAGCGCCAAGTCCAGAAGTTGAAATGGTTGTAGATAAAAATGCTAGATTTAAAGAATTTCTTTCCCGACATAGATATATCAAGGATAGAGAGGCTCATATTGTACTTAGAAATATATTAATTGATTATTTCTTGGATGAATATAGTAATTCAGAGGTTTAAATATTGATCAATATGTAATATGATTTTCTATTATAGTTTTGCCATTTCATATAATTTTTAGAAGTTTCTTAAGTACAATATGTTCATGTATAATAAATAAAATATTAGTTTATAATTAATTGTAATTTATAATTTCGTAATTTATGTTATATTATTATTTATGTAATTTCACAATTAATATAATTTATTAATATATCATTAACTTAATATGATTTATATAAGTATATTAGTGAAGTAATTGATTAAATAAAATATCTATAGAAAGCCAAGAGTTAAAAAGGAGACTTTAGCAAAAGATAGAGAGAATATTCTTTTTTATTGTAGAAAATATTCTTTTTGGGATAGAAAACATTCTTTTTGGTGTACTATTTAGAGTAATGGGTTAGAGATAAAAAAAAAAAAGAGTAAAGTTGTTGTATTTTAGAGTTTTATTTGTTGCAAAATAGAGTTCCTGATCGGAGATGGCCTAAGGTTCTAACATACCTAGTCTTACTCGCAAGGACTGAGCCATGATTTTTTGTGAGTTAGGGCTTTTGTTGTCCTTGAAAAGTTGTGTAATAATTCCGATATTGACGTTATTAAAGAAATCTCTCTTAAAATATACGAATAAATTACAATTTATTCGTTAATTACTCATTCAATTAATTATTTGTGTAGTTAATTCTTAATAAGATTCAGATAAGAAAATACTCTAGCTACATTGATAGTGGCAACTATTAGAATTAACGTAGTCAACTTTATATGTGGATAGACTAATTAAAATATCTTTTTTCTTTTTTCTCTCCTCCCCCCTCCCCCCCTTGTATCAAGTATTTTGCTTGTAAAGATCAACCAAAATACTATTCAGTTTAAAGAATAGCTCACAAGAACTCAAATAAGAATTTTTGCTTTTCTTTCATTTTGGGATTTTTTCATGGATAGCAATTCTTTTTTTTTTTTTTAAAAAAAGTACTATTGCAATTTTCTTTAGAGGAAAATTGCCAAAAATTGCTACAAATCTAATATCATTCTCCAATAATGTATTTAGCTTAATTAGCTTTTTTTTTTAATCAATTCGAAATTTTTAATAAATTGTGTTGAACTTGAACTTTGATGCGAGAGTGACCCATTTAAAATTGGCCCCTTTTGGCTTTTTCAATTTAACTTAAGTAAATTTAACCTAAATTACCAATATATATATATATAATCTAAAGTAGTATGCAAGTGAGTTATACACTTGTGAGGCACTAGGGCTCACAAATTTTTTATTGGGGATAGTGTTAATTAAGAGTTTATTTATTTACTTATTTTATTTTTGAGGACTATATACCTATATATTTTATAATTAAAAAGAAAATGGGGTTCAAGCCCCCCACTGGCCTTTATATGGTTTTGTGTCTGCTTTCTCGCATGGTCTAAAATAATAAATATCATTCCTATTTGTACATTCTTGATTCATCTTTGAACTTTCTTACTCTTATGGATCGTAATTATAGCCCCAACTAAGGAATAAATATCATCTACTATAAAAGCTAACATATTAAATAGCTCGCTAGTGCACTCGTTCAGTTTTTGGGCAAGATTGTTGTTGTGTAGAATCTTGCATTATTTTGAGTTTGAATTCAAAGAATCTTCCAAAAGTAAGATAGAACGGTTTCTTCTTAATTTTTTAAATGATATTTTAAAGCAAGAACTGTTTTTTTCTTGCTCTCGACCCTAAGATCACAATTACTTTTTCGTTCTCCTCAGCGACCACTAAGATCTCCGTTGATAATCTTTATGGTTGAATACAATCAGGTTTAGAAAATTTAATTAAGAAAATATCCATTCTTTTATAGGTTAATATAGGGGGAAAACGTCCTCAGTTTTCTTATTTTACAAAAACAATAAAAAAAAAATTTTAGGTTTTGTTGTATAAAGTAAAATCTTGATTTTTTTTAATTCTAGTAATAAAAATTATGGATTTCTGGTATATATTAAATAAAACATTGAGATTTTGAAATCCATTCAAATTGAGCCCATAAATATCGGAAATATCAGATATTGGGATTTAATCTACACTACAAAGTAATTTTATAAAGAATATAACAGAACGGAGAGGTAATGGTTTAAACCTCTCACATTTTTTTTTCTTCAGGTATCCCGTAATAATCTGTGTCTTCTTTCTATTTTTTTAACATAGAAATGCTTAATAGGATGGTCCGCACATTGGATATGACTTGAAAAATATCGTATTTAGCACGACACGATATAAGTGACGGCCTATGCCAGGCTTATGTTTTTAATTACACTAGGTCAACACGACACAACATGACATTATGCAGAAGTATGACATCGAGCCACTTAACTCAACTTAAGTTTTGACACCTAGTGCCACTAACCATATCTTAAATCTTGACACCTAGCTAGCCCTTTCCATCACATACTTCCAATTAATACATCGTGCTTTCACATTTCATACCTCGTACTTAGAGTGACACCACATACTTATTAACACCTTATGCTTACTAATACATTGTACTTACTGATACCTCGTGGTTACCGACACCTCGTGCTTCACTTTTGACATAACATCTGAATATCCTGATTCAAATTACTGTCTGTATAAAAACTGAGAAATATTTACTTCTCCTTATAACTCAACATTAGAAATCATTTTAGCTCTACGGCCAACAACTTATCTATTTTAGATTGCTAGAAATCGCAAGTTTTCGTCAAATTTTTTTTTCTTTCACCATAATGTCTATCTTCAAAAATTTATACTATTAAGTCCCTCAGTTAGTAGCTTAATTCTTTTCAATTGCTTAAAAAATAACTATATAAGTCTATCTTATAAAACGTGAAATCTTCCTGCTAAGATCTTTGTGAACTTATAAAACTATTAACCTCCTCATTGACCAGCTTAATTCTTTTATTTAAGTAATTAGAAGTAGTACAAACTCTACGACACATAACGTGAAATCAGCCATGTGATTGTGGAAATATTACTCTAATATTCACAAAAATAAATAGTATTCATAAAATTAAAATTTAGTCTAAAAAATGTTAGGATAATATAACAAAAAAAAAAAAAAAAACCTACAACGTTCAATATTTTTGAAATAAAAATTCGCATCATTTTATTTATTTATATATATAAACTACAACGTTCAATATTAAAAAAAAATTATGCATCGTTTTATTTATATCAAATAAAATATTCGTTTAATTTTTTAATCTGTCAAATCTCTGAGCGGTACGGTCAAAATTAGAATTTAAAAATAGTAATAAGAACTTTTATCTTTTTACAATCAAATAATATGAACCAGATAAAAAAATTTATGTTGCTGCTTGTAGGAATCCTCCTCTAGATTTTTCAAAAGTTATTAACAGGTCATTAGTATATAGATAGTTGCTGCATGTAGGAATCCTCCTTTAGATTATTTATATGGATGCGAATCGATAATTTTACAGGGTTAAAATGCCTTTTTTCAATCATTTGGTGTCCATGTGACAACTTACTAATAAGCACATCTATAATCATTTAGATTATTGGACCAAAAAAAGGCTTTTAATACAAAAACTTTTGAGCTTAGAACAATTTAATAAAATTAATTTTGAACTTAATTTTGTGGAGCAAAAGTCTCTGAATTCTCCTAATATTAGTTCTGTTAGAAAAAAAAGTTGTTTTTGTTAACTTTTTTTTTTACGGTTAAATCCTCATACTTTTATTTGTGGCTTTTAGATCCTCATTCTTAAATTTTTGTTTCACGTTAATCATTTTCGTTCAAAACGGACGAAAGAAATCAGAGGATTTTGATATAGTTCCAATATGGATCTACTTTGGTCTAAGTATTCATACATCTAAAAGAGAGGTATATGAATATATTGCCAATTTTATGTTTTATTATTCCAATTTTACGGGACATATATTGCTAAAATTTTATATAGTTTCAGTATAGATCTAATTTGGTCCAAATATTCATATGCTTCTCTTTTCGATATATGAATACTTGGACTAAAATATATCTATATTGGAATCATATAAAATTTTCTAATTTATTACTTCTATCTTGAACGAAAACAATAACCCAATTTTTTTTTAAAAAACATAATAATAATAATTTCTTTTTATTTCCAATTTTACCCCTGTTAATATGAGTATGTTTTGGGTAAATGCTAATTAACGATAGTTTTGGACAGAAAAGATTATAATGTGAAATAAAAATCTAAGAATGAAGACCTAAAAGCTACAAATAAAAGAATGAGGACTTAACTGTAAAGAAAAACTAACAAAAACTCTTTTATTTTTTAACAAAACTAATATTAAGGGATTTCAAGAGATTTTGCTATAAAAAATTGAGTTCAGGATTAATTTTACTAAATTGTTATGAGTTTAGGGAGTTTTTGTATTAAAAAGCAAAAAAAAAAGAAAAAAAAAGGCAACATTATAGATCTTTCCATTACTGTAGGAAATTTTAATGCATAGTGTATGATTTGGCAAGGTTTTTAGTATATTTACCCTATTGAAAATCATATTAAAACTTCCGTAAGAAAAATATTAGAACTAATAAAATTGAAAAAAAAAACCCCAAGTAAAAAGAAAGTACATTCTTCATAATTAATTATGTTGAATAATGCGAAATTAAAATTTTTTTCTCTATTAAAAAGAAAGTTTTGCTCTTTTTTTTTTTTTTTTTTCATTTCTTTTTGGCGAAGGTGTGCTATCAAATAGTTTTGCTCTCCTCTGAAAAAAAAAAGAAGAATTTGTATAGTTTTCTTTCTACCCAGAAATTATAGAAGCTAATTATTACCTAATGTCACATATATACCAGAACCATTCTTCCTCATTTAACCAACATTATAAACTCCACTTTCTTAGCTTCGATCATCAAAAAATTTCACGTTGAAACTCAAAGAAAATCGTCACAAAATTGAATCTCAAAACTACCCAAAGAAACACACCAAGTTCCTGTCCCAAAGTCGCGAGAAGAGAAAAATAAATAAAGACCAAACAAAAGCCATGCTGGAAATCTCATCTGGAATAATCCCATTTGCGCACCAAAACAACTTCCCGCAATCCTACGGCTACCACTTATCTTACGTGTACGTTCCAGATTTTTCCTCACACACTCTGGCGATCCGCGCCTCTTATGCACAACCAATCAGAAGACTCCATTTCCTTTGGCCGTGGATCGGTTCCTCGCTATAAAAACCCCTGAACGGCACAATGGTAACGGCGTCAGAAAATCTCGTTTCGATTGCCAGAAGCTTGGCGCTGATTTTTTGTTTCTTTTTTCTCTGCGTTTTGTGATCGTGATGTCAGCCACCGTCGAAGTTGAAGCTCCGGCCGTCGAGGTCCCGCCGGCGCCGGAGCAGAAGAAGGCCGAGAAGCCTGTGAAGGAGAAGAAGCCTAAGGTCCCTAAGGAGAAGAAGCCGAAAACCGCTTCTCACCCTCCCTATTTTCAGGTGCGGATCATTCGATTAGGTTCCGAATTTCATCGTCTTCATCCTTGTGAAATCGCAATTCGATTAGGGTTAGGGTTTTCATTTTCGTTACTTGATTTCGTTTGATTATGGAATTTATTTATTTATTTTTGGGTTGCAGATGATCAAGGAGGCTCTGTTGGCTCTGAACGAGAAGAGCGGGTCGAGCCCGTACGCCATAGCCAAGTACATGGAGGAGAAGCACAAGGCGGTACTCCCGGCGAACTTCAAGAAGATCCTGGCTCTGCAACTCAAGAACTCGGTCTCGCGAGGCAAGCTCATCAAGATCAAGGCCTCGTATAAGCTCTCCGAAGCCGGAAAGAAGGAGAAGAAGGAGGTCGCAACCAAGGTCTCGAAGGCCGCCACCACCGAGAAGAAGCAGCCCAAAACGACGTCGGTTAAGGCCACGAGGGAAACCAGGGCGGCCAAGGCGGCGACCACTAAGCCCAAGGCCGAGAAAGCCAAGAAGGCTTCGGCCGTTGCGAAGAAGAAGGCCAAGAAATCGACCCCTGTGAAGCCCAAACAGCCCAAATCGATCAAGTCTCCGGCTGCTAAGAAGGCCAAGAGGGCCACCGCCGCTTGAATATAGATAAATGTGAAAATATTAATAATTAAAAAAAAAAAAGAAAAATGAGGGTCGTAATCTGAATGTAGTAAAGCTTTGTTCTATTAGGTCTTTTTTTTCTTTTCATTTCTTTTTTTTCCTTCTGTGTACATGAAATTTCTCTGGTGGTTTTCTCTTTTTGAAGAGTCTGCAGATGCCCTTATGAACATATTATGGTCTCTCGTCTTTGTAATCTGCGTTTTTGGTCTTTCTGAATGAAATCGTAACCGACTTTCTCTGTATACAACGGTGTTTCTTTCTCTTTTTTAGATGTTATTTTCTGAATTATTTACACCAAACTCATGCCATTCAAGGGCAATGAAAGAGGGGTTTAAATTTATTTGTTCTTTTATTTTTTTATTTTGATGGTTGCTCCAAATGGGATAATTGGGTCCTCGTGAAAATGCAAAGCGAATTGCAAGTTCGGAGTGCGTTTGTGATTTATTGTTTTTTAATTTTTATATTCGATGTTAATCTGATTCGTTATCAGAACTTTATTCCTTCTGGATTATTCTTCTAACTGTCGTTTTCCGGATCAGGGGGTAGCCAGATCTTTCATTTTATGTTTAAATCATTTGGGCCTTAAATGTTGCACGGAGCCCAATAAGCCCTTAAAGGGTTGGTTCTGTTTGTTTCTCCGAACCCAATAATAGGGACGAGGTTGTGGGCTTTTTTGGAATTGGGGCTGCCGGGTTTGGTTGTGGGAGACGTATGGGCTTTGTTTTTGGTCGAGCAAAGCAGATAGTTGATGCTTGGGTCAAGAAGTGTTGTATTGTGTTTTTTTTTTTTTAAAAAAAAGTGGGGGTTTAACTAATGACCATCACTTACTACAAATTAAAGGAAAATGACACACACACATTATCAAGGTTTGAACTCCTGACCCTTCAGACACACATACACAACCCTCAAATTTTGGACCAACTATAGCCCCAGTTGGCCAAGAAGTGTTGTATTGTTAATTGTTGTAATAATGTATGGATGTTTATCTCCATGTCTTTGGTGATTTGGGCGCCTTAATAAAGGATATATACTGGGACACATTACAACTAGAGCTCTCAATTGCATGAAGTGCAACTGGAAACATCATCCTTTCGAATATGATCTCTTTTAACACTTCGAGTCTTGAGGTCTCATTTATAATTACAACTTCACAAGTTGCTTTTCTTTGGTTACATCGATCAAGATTTTAATACGTTGCTTTAACCTCTACTTCCCTAGCTGTGCATGTCACATTGACGCCCAACTTATGCCATTGTGTGAATACTAATTTGGTGAATACTAGACTGTACATTCATTTGCTTCTTTTGTTTAAATTTTGATTATAGTTATTGTTCTGGCTAAGCTATTTAGATCAAGCCCTGTAAATTTGATTCTATGAAGAAGACTCTGGGATGAGCTGCCTTGAATGCTTATTGAATACTGCCTTGGATTGGAATTTTGCTTGCTTCTCCAGTAATTCACCATTATTGAAGTTCGTGTGCTTTACACAACTTAGTGTTATGGTATATAGTAGTTAGCAGTAACTGGATCAGACTACACAGCAAAGTTGCTGAGGCTATCGAAACGAACAAGCAGTTAGCTAGGAAAACAATATAATAAACTGAAGTGGGTTCTATTTAAAATAGAAAAAAAAGAGAAAGATGCATTATACTTTTGTATATATATGTATACATATTGTAGGTATATGTACACCATTTTAGGATCAAATTAAGCCATTCTATAAAGTAAACCTGGTGTATGGAGTACTAGGAGAAGAGACCCCACTACCTTTAGTTGTTTACTGCTAAGTTGTGTTCCTATTCATGAGGTTTGGTCGGACATATTTTAGATGACGTTTAGTGGGAATGTCATGAGCTACATACCTCAATTCTATAAGAAGTGGCAAACAGTAGAAACCCCTTTTCTTTTCACAGGCTCCTTTATTTTTTTTTTATTTTAATTTTTTTAAATGTCTAGTTGGTATGTATGATTTTAGTACTGCATTTATTAAATGTTTCTTTTCTGCTTTTTGTACCTTTCTTGCAATTTTCAACGTTATCCTTTTGGTATGCCAAAATATTCCAATTTTTAGACCAATTCTTTTCCTACTTCACTCCTTACCAATACAAATTCTTATATATATCTAGGGCATATATGTATATTAGTAGTTACTGATTATGTATATATATATATATTTATATATGTTTGTTTGTAGTTAGTAATTACTGGTTAGTAGGGGAAGGGAGTGAGGGTAGAGATTGAACTCCAGACCTTATGTTTCTCTATGAAAAGGCTTGGCTACACGAGTTCAAGTGCGTGGTAATCCAAAGTCTTACAATTTAGAGGAAAAAGAAAACTTGGTTATGTAAATCAAGTTTAGAAACAAATTAATGTATTTGTTTGTTTTTTTGTTTTGTTTTGTTTTTTTTTTTTAATTGGGGACATTGACGCTAGTGCCACATCATGACATTGAAGTTTTTCCCTCCATTTTCAATGAGAATGCAAGATAAACAAATGTCCCTTCACATTGAAATGCTTCATTCTTATTGGAGTGGCTCCAAATTGGGTTTTATCGTTATGTCATCTCTCTGAAGTGGAACGCTTCTAAAATGATTGTTATACTTTCTGTATATTCCTCTCACTTCCTTATCACTTGTAATTATAGATAGAGCTCACTCACCTCTCCTTCAAATATTGTTTCATAATAAAATTGAGATCGTGGAGCTGAAAGGCAAATTAAAAATGGGAATTCTTTTTCCTTATTTTTTCAATTATTAAAAAAAAAACACAAAAACCAAAATGTCTTCCCCTTTTAGAGGCTCTCGAGTCTCAGCCTTATCTTTATTGCATGAAAAGTTCATCAAAGATGGGCTGTGTTGCATTTTGTTGCGTGCCATCATAGGTATCATTGTTCTCCAAAAAGGAGGCTTGTTTTGGTCAACTATTATACTAATTGCTCCCTCTATATTCATCTTCATCATCTCTCTCTCTCTAGTTCCATTTTTCAAAAGCTCAACGCCACGTTATGTGGGAGCTTTTGGTTGGCTCATGACCCTAAATGTGTGACCCAATTACACGAACTACATGTGTGTATGATCTCTAACCTTTTTTTTTTTTTTTTTTTGAAACTATAGCAGTAAAGAGATCTAATAGAAAAGAAAATATATATTCTTTCAGCACTGATAGTGATATCCAACATGGTTTTCACTGTACTCATTTGGTGGAACGTGATTGGTCGAGCAGCTCCTGGGCTGCTGAATGAGACGTTTTTCGATCAGAGACGGGCCCTATAATATAAGGTCGGCAGAGTGAGGAAAATGTAATTTAATTACTAGCTATATAAATGTGTGTCATGAATAATTAGGAATAAAAGCAAGGAAAAACACCATGCCACGTGTTTGCAATTGTTGGACTTAAAATCTTTTAGTTGGATTGTACAAATGATTATGAAGTTAACTAGTGATGCCTAAATGGAATGTATTTTCACGTCTATACTATGAATCATTCGGTTTATTTAGGCCTGAATATTCAAGCATGCATGCATGCATATTTCTACCATATTATAAATACCATATCTTAGTAGGGACTAAGTTATCTCTTCCGATATTTTAACCTAAATGAAATGTGCCTAGACGCCTTTGGTGTTGTCGTGTTTAGTGTTACAAGCCACTTTATTAAAACTCTCGTAGCAAGTCTAAGAAAGTTTTAACCAGAGTTTTAAGTATTATTAGTTTTGTAAAAACTCAGATTTTAAGAGGGTAATTTAGAGATTTTACCAATTTTCGGATTAAATAAGAGAGGGACTTATTTGTTAAAAAATTTGAAAACGAGGACTGAAATGCAAAAAATTTGAAAAATAGGGACCAAAATACAAATTTGAAAAATTGCACAACACTTTTTGATCAAGACCCACGTGGTCCAACACATCACTTTTTCCCTCTCTTTTCTCTTTCTCTCCCCCCCCCAAGAGCTTATTCTTCCTCCAACGGCCAAAAAAGTCGAAAAGCGGCTACACTCCGTCGACCACTCTCCGCCCGTCGTCAGCCCGCGCCACCACACGGCATCTATTCCTCGTACCGCCAGCAGCTACCAGCTGAAGTTTTGCAGCCACTGGAGCCCCCGTTCGCCGAAAAAACACAACTTTGACTGTGAGAGTTTTTGAATTTTCGGTGAGTTTTTCGGCCGTTTCAAAGAGTGTTCTTGGGCTCATTGGATTCGTCTCGACGAGAGGAATCTCCAGGTATATATTTTACGATCCCATACTGCTCGGTTTGAAAGTTGCTATTTTTGATTTATTTGAGCTTGAGTTTGACTTTTTGGATCCCGCAGTTGGATTGTATTTTTGATATCATTTTTAAAATGTACGTGCAAAATGGAGAAGATTGATATATATTGACTATATTTAGTGACCAGCACGAAAAATAAAATCGAATGTCTAAGATTTGTCTCGTTTTGTGTGCTATTAGTATGGTTTCGGCCCGAACCCGAATTAGACGAATTATATGTCTAACCCAACTATTTTGGGTGCTAGGATCACTGAAGAAGTCTATTTGTTGATTTGAAGCTCCATTGAGAAGTTAGTTTTCACAAGTGAGCGATCGAGGGCTTAGAATTGGTTCCCGACCCTCCGAACGATCGTCCAACGACACCTTGAGGTTCCAGTAGTGTGGTATCGCTATTCTAGTGAGGTAGGAATTTGGTTACCTCTGTTTTATACCATTTGAATAAAACTTACTTTATGCTACATATGATGACAAATATGATTTTAGAACTGTTTTGAATATCTATGATATATATTAGATTGCTCTGGGACTTTTTTAAGTACATGTTATTTTTGGATATGTTAAAAGAGGGCCATTATGCTGCCCATTTTTCTATAAATTTAATAAACTATTTTATTAAAAATTAGAGCATTATTTGAACTTAAATTAGTACATTGCTATTTCTATGTATCAGTTCAGAGTATACGTGTCATAGTATCATACATGAGTACCAGGTTAGCATCATGGGGTTTTTACAGTGTGGTACTATGGCCCTACCGATAGTGCAGAGTCTATAAATCCACACGGGATTTTTCTTCTGATTACCTCCCTATTTGGCAGACGTATGTAATATGGTTGCCCCTCCAAGTTTGGTAGGTGACACATGGTATCCTATCTGGGTATGGACTAGTTGTCAGGCAGGTTGTATGGCACACGTAGTGCCAATATCCTTGTTTTCATTGATGAGAGGTGGTGAATTCATGGGTATAGGTGGATTTGTGTCACGTATTTTTGGACTGATTGATTTTGGGTATCGTATATATATATATATATTGGGTACCAATCCAGTATATATCTTTTTTTACCTATACATAGGTATCATTTTGACCAATGAAAATTTGTCATGTACATTTTTTTATAGTAAAAAGTAAGAGAGAGAAATAGCATTAATGATACACGCCTTTTCATGCACCTCATTATAGCCGTTGAATCACCTTTAGATGATGATCTAACGGCTAAAAAGAAATACCTACACATAGGTAAAAAAAAAAAAAAAACCTACTGGATTGGCAGCCATATATATTTATATGCATATACATATACAGACTATCAGTTTTAGAAATATTTATATGTATATATATATATAGTTTTACAAAGTTATTTTGGATTAAACTAACCATGCAGGGACTCTCTATCACTGAAAAAGTTTTTTTTTTTTTTTTTTAAATGAGGTAACAGTTTTCCTACTGAGCTTTCGAGCTCACCTCCTATTTTCTTCACTTTCAGGTGATTGTTCATTTGATATAGTTGTCTCAATGGCTAGGCAAGTCACTTGGCTTACGCTTGTGGTCCTATTTCTCTCCCTCAGTTGGTCCCTATACTTTGTCATATTCTTTCTCTATGTCTAACTGTTTTGCTAATTATATTTGCTAAGTGAATGTATGAGGACGTCTTTACTACTATTTGAGGATTTGGTGAATAAATAGGACACTATGGTTTCTAAGGAGTATATTTTCAAAATTTTAGGTACTTGGAATTATGACTAACTCTATAAATTAATTTATGGACATTCGGATTTGAGATTTACGAAATTCATTTATTCAATACTAAAGTTTTATTAAGTCAATTTTTTAAATAACTTATCTATTTTTTCTTGGACCTTAATTGGTGTTTATTCCGTGATAAACTAAACTAAAAAGAGACCCTTTTTAATACTGAATTTCTAATGATTTGAGGACTAGAATGTAAAATTTAAGTACTTAGTTTCCTCTGAAATTTTGCAAATTCTTTATTCATCTTTATCTTACTATATTAAATAAGGAAACCAATACCTGTATCTGTATATGCAGTATAATCTACATATATATATATATATGAAATACAATAATTTCATTCATGAGACCTAATTAGCATGTGAGAATCTCTGTGAACATTCATATAAATAATTCACAAATTGACGAAGTGTCAATTCAATACCAATTCCAGTTCTTTCCAAAATGGTTCAATGATTCCTTTCCATTTAATTTCAATCTTCATATACAAAAGACCCCTTTTAATAAAACAAAACTTAATGGATAGCAACTATGAGATAAAACATATACATCTAATTATATATGTACAGACTCGTATAATCTAGAACATGTATTAAAACAAGATAGCTACTCACCTTTTCAAGCTAGAAGGAACTATTTCCAAGATGACCATTTATGGAGCTGAAAGTGGAGGATTTAATATATGTAGAACAGATACTAGTAATAGAATATGAGATATAGCTGATTCATGTTGAGTTGAGGTTTTGTTTTTAAAAAAAAGTCAGTGGAATATGAATTAACGATACAAGGTACAATTAGAAGCGGTGACTTCATAAGAAAATTAATGTCGGTTTAAAAAATTTTAGAAGGACCTGAGTTTAAATTAAATAAATTCCTTTATACATATTTGCACATATATATAAAATCAAAATATCAACAAGAAGATAATTTAAGACAAAGACAAGAGTTTACTATCATTTAGCTTATAGGGGTGGTGCCTACATTTATCGAATCCTTGTAATCTTTGATCTTTTTTTTTTTTAAGAAAATTATTTTAACTGAATTTTAGAAAATCCTTGTCCATAAACACATCAATTTTCTTTCAGGATTCGAGAAGTGGCCTTTCACAGCACACAAAACTTAGGAATTCTAGTTAGTCAATTAAATAATAATCTCTAATCATCATAATAAGGATTTAATTCAGCATTTCGTATTTGAAATTAAATATGAAGATATAAACATGAAATACAGTAATATTTATTATTGGCAAAATGCATTTATAAGAACTTTGGGCACTACAGTGGTTCACCCAATTTAGGTTACATCCACAGAAAAAGCTGTGAAGAATTTCACTATGAAAAGGAGATTACAACTCACTTATCTCTAAATACAAGGAGAGTACGAATGGACCTCTCTCTCTTGTAATAGGAGAAAATACTCTCTCTAAACAATTTAGGAGAAACCAAAGTGGGATACTTAAGAGGAATTCCTAGGCTTGAACCCTCTCTTAAAAAAGGAGAAGGATCGAAAGAGGATGGGATAAGAAGAACGAAGAAGTAAAGCCTCTATTTATAGGTTAGGCTTACTAATCCTTTACTAATCTCCAAGCGGTTTGAACGCAATTTGTACACTATTTAGGTGTTCACATGTGTATATTTACATGTCTTCATACACCTATGTTTACATCTGTTTACATGTACATGGTCACATATCTTCACACATATATTCACATGTATTCACACAGATATATTCACATCTGTTCACACAAATAAATTGACATATGTTCACTCATGTTTACATACAATAACAATCTCCTACTTGAAGACTTGATTTCAATCATGTCTTCATACTTGAAAAATTTCTCTTTTCTTCGCTTATCAATTCTTCATGCTGCTTATATATCTGCTAGGCTATATAAGGATCTGCACCATTGGAACTTATCAGTGTTGATTGGTTTGATCGAAGCATCTGCTAAGTTTTTCTTAGTGTGAATCTTCTTCATATCCACACTTCCATCTTCTACTACTTCTTGAGTAAAATGATATTGAACACCTATGTATTTTGTCCTAGAATGAAAGACCGGATTCCTTGCAATATGCAAGGCACTCTGACTGTCACAAAATAGAGGAATCTTCTCTTAATTGTGCCCGAGCTCCTCCAATAAACTTTGGAATCCAAATAGCCTATTTGCAAGCTTGTATAGTCACCATATATTCTACTTTTATTGTAGATAAAGTCACAACAGTTTGTAGTTTCGAAATCTAACTTACAACTCTTTCTGCAAGAGTGAACACATAGCCTGTAGTAGATTTTCGTTTGTCAAGATCACTTGCAAAATTTGAATCAACATATCATCTGATTATAAATTCTGATCCTCCATAACATAATGCAGCCTCTGAGGTTCCTTTGATGTACTTCAGAATCCTCTTCGTAATATTCCAATGCTCTCCACTAGGATTCGCCATGTATTGACTAATCACTCGCACTGTTTGTGCAATGTTTAGTATTGTGCATATCATAGTGAATATTAGGTTTCCCACCATTGATGTATATGATACTCGAGACATCTCCATATTCTCTACTTCATTGCTAGGATATGGAGGATAACTTGAAGTTAACATGAAGTAGGGTAGAAATTGACTTACAATCTTGCATGTTGAAGCGTCGCAAGATTTTCTACAAATAGTTCTTCTGAGAAAGCCAAATTTTCCTGTTACCTCTGTCTCAATGAATTTGCATCATTGGAATCTTGTTTGCTAGTCCCAAGTCTTTCATATAAAATTCCCTAGCCAACTGTACCTTCAATTCTTGGACTCGATCTTTGTTGGGGCTCGCTACCAACATGTCGTCTACGTACAATAATAAGATAATGTAATCATTATCTTCATCAAATTGTGTTGAAGTATGTGCAATGGTCTGAACTGAGTCTGTTGTACCCAAGGCTTATGATAAAAGAATTAAATCTCTTATACTAATACCTCAGCGCCTATTTTAGACCGTATAAAGATTTGTTCAGTCTGCAAACCAAGTTCTCCTTATCTGTTTCTGCAAGACCCTCTGGTTGGAACATATAAATCTCTTCTCAAGTTTTCTATAAAGAAAAGCAGTTTTCATATCTAGCTACTCTAGAAGTAGGTCATTTGTAATACATCGCTAGAACTGCTCTTACTGTTGTGAAAATATCTCATTGAAGTTAATACATTCTTTCTGAGTTTATCCCTTTACCACCAATCTCACACTATACCGCTCTACTTGATTATTGCTATCATGCTTGATCCTGTAATCCTATTTGTTGCCAATGGCATTCCTTTCTTGTGGTAACAAAACAAGATCTAATGTCTTATTCTTGTGAAGGGCTTCAATCTTTTCTTATATTGCTGTTATCTATAGGGATCATCTGAGCTTTCGATAGCCTCATGAAAAGTTGTTGGCTCTTTATCCTCTGTAAGAAGGCAGTATGCAATGTTCTTCTCAATGACATAATCTGAATGCCATGCCGGTAGTCTTCTCCCGCGAGTTAACCGATAGATTTAGAAACCTTTTCCTCGACTAGTTCCTCTACTTCATGTTCTGGTGCTGCATCAGAAGAATCTAAATCTTTAATATTCTTTTCTACTTGAACTGTAGTAGTTTCTGAATTACTATCGTCTCCCTTTTCTTACAATTTATCTTTTTATTATATCCCTGCTGATGATAACCTTATGGGTAGTAGGATCTCACAGGTGATACCTCTTAACTTTATTAACATATCCACACTTTGAAGACTTTGAAAGTTAGAAACACATTTACCTTCCTCTTAATTGGGAACATCTAATATCTCATAGAGAAGTCATCAAAGTATCTTACTCCTCCCATTGATATAATAGGTGTTTACCACATATTAGAGTGAATCAAGTCTAAGATCCTTTTGCTCTTAGTCATTGATGTGCTAAAGTTTAATCTATGTCGCTTACTTGTGACACAGTACTCACAAAAGGATAAAGATACATTTGTGAGACTAAGAAGCAACTTCCATTCAGAGAGAATCTTTAAGCCTCATTTCGACATATTGCCGAGCTTACGATGCAACATTATTGTTGATTCTTCTTCGGAATTCTATTGAAGCCATTAATGCCTCTGCTTCCTCTAGTGTATCTCCTTTAAGTATATATAGATTTGAAACAATTTTTCATGCCTTCAAGACTACAAGTACACCTTTGATAATTTTCATGATCACATCCTTTATATAAGCCTCACAACCAAGACTACCTAATTGTCCCAAAGATAACAAATTTTTCTTCAAAGCCTTCACATACCGCACATCTTGAATAGTACGAATAGTGTCATAGTACATTTTCAACTAGATGGTACTAATTCTAGTAATCTCTAAAGTATGATCATTATCCATGAACACAGATCTTCCAAAGACAAGTTCGTATGTGTAAAATCACTCTCTGTGAGAAGTCATGTACTATGTTGCTTCTGAATCTATTAGCCAAACATTAGTGAGTTGCCTTCTGTCTTTAGAAACTGTTGCTGCTTTGCTGTACAGGATTTCTCCATCATCTGAAGTACTTACAACATTCCTCTAAATATTTGATGACTTGAGGTCTTTCTCTCTGGAATCTCTATTCTTCTTGAGTTGCCAATACTTCTTCTTATAATACCCTTTCTTGCCACAGTGGTGGTACCTGATGTTCTTTTTACTTCTTGACTTTAATCTATCATGACTCTGACTCCCACTGGGGTCACGTTCTGTTGATCTCCCTTTTATTGTCAAAGCCTCTGCTTACTGCGAACTTGTCAATCTGTCTTCCTTGTTCTTATGCCAATTTTCTTCTTTAAGAACAACAACTATAAGATCGTTGAAAACTAGAGTTGTAGCATTACTGGTCACATTTATGATGAGTTGATCGTACAAATTAGGTATACTCTGAAGCAATATTTTTGTACATTTATTATCCTCTATTTCATGCTCTATTGCTGTGAGCTGTAAAAATAGAGTATTAAGGGTATTGATATAGTCGGTCACCGTAATTAATTCCGCCATCCGAACAGTGTAAAGCCTTCTCTTCAAGAAGATTTTGTTGTGAAGTAACTTGGTCTGATACAACTTTGTTAGTATATCCATATCTCCTTGGCTGACTTTTTTTCTTCAATGCTAAACAAAACTCCATCTGCAAGTACTAGATGTAAGTTAGCGACAATATTGCCATCCATCTCTTCCCACTTTTTATCATCAATGATCTCAACACGCTTTTCCCCAATTGCTGTTAGGCAATCATCTTTTCTCAAGATTGCCTTTATCTTCATTTTTCACAGAGAGAAATTGCTCCTATTGAACTTTTCAATATTGAATTTCGCCACCATTTTTGTTCACTTCGATTTGTTTAGTTACCACCGTTTAACTATATGTGAACAGTACCGTATACATGAATGGTACCATATACGTGAATAATACATTACAAATGAATAGTCGTGCACGTGAACAGTACTCTAACTAATGGCTCTAGTACCACTTTTAGGATGTTGACTTTACATAAGCGACAACAAATAGCTAAAATACGATTTGAGAAAACTTTAGAAAAAGTGAAAAGATAAAGCACACTAAAGATTTAACGTAGTTCACCCAATTTAAGGTACGTCCACGGATAAGGTTGTGAAGAATTTCACTATGAAAAGGAGATTATAATTCACTTCTCTCTAAATACATGGAGAGTACAAATGAACCTCTCTCTTTTGCAATAAGAGAAAACACACTCTCTAAACAATTTAGGAGAAACCAAAGTGGGACACTTAAGAGGAATTCCTAGGCTTGAGCTTTCTCTTAGGAGAGGAGGATCTGAAGAGAATGTGCTAAGAAAAATAAAGAAATATAGCATCTATTTATAGGCTAGGCTTACTAATTCTTCGCTAACTTCCACGCAGTTTGCTCACTATTTAAGTGTTCATATGTATATATTCATATATCTTTACACATGTATGTTCATATCTGTTCATATGTATATGTTCACATGCCTTCAAATATATATATTCGTATCTGTTAATGTGGTAACATACAACAACATGTAAGACACTTCAAGATATGCATAAGTGGAACTTTCTATCATTATTTGGATGACTTATTAATGCAATCATCCCAATATATTGTAATGGTACATATTATGATTATTGAGATTTTACATGCTGCAATTGTGGCATCTTGCAATTGGCTATTGAACCAAGTCCCGTGGAACATGTTGATTAATGCTAAAAACACTTCGCCGTCCGAATATAAAAAGTAAGACTTTTGCAGTAATTTTGGAATCGCGTTACTCAATTTTGATTCTGAATATAACACGTGGATCACGTTAGCTTTTTATACTTGGTGATTATCTATTAAAAGGTGGAAAAAGATGTGCACTTTGTCTCGATGGTACTATTTACAAAAGAAAAAACTAGTACTATATATTAGTCTAATCTAACCATTGTTCGTTAGTCGAAGCACAATAGATTCATTGAGCCGAAATAAAAGGGAAAAACAAAAACATAACAAAACAAGACAAAAATAAAAGAAGTACTAGTAGTACTGCAGCTATTAGCCTATTAGAAGTCCTCCATATATATAGTTCTTTCTGATAATATTCCATCGATCTCAATACTTGCGTGCTCTTTATAAGACAAAATTCGCCGTGAATTTTCTCATGCTGCCAGCTGGATTTTTATTTTTGGAGAAAAATGATTACGGAAACTATTTTGCTAATAATAAACTGAAAGCACCGTGTGTAATTGGCTAGTTCATATATAATAAAACCAGACATGGTAGGCTTAATTAGCTATAGGAGTATCTCGGACCAGCAGAAAGTCGCACAAAAAGAGTTGCGTAAGGACTGTATTATTTTCTGGGCACCATGTGAGAGAAGCATGTATATATAATTTGTCAGGTACCATGGTCCATGAACTGGTCCACATGGTATGCCATATATATATATATTTTAAAAAAAGCACATTACATTTTTCAGTTAGTCCAATCAAGGTACCACAGTTGGCTTTTGCACAAACTCACATTACAAATGAAAAGCATTATTTATTCGATATTGGGATTGTAGAAATACCATTCCAATCAATATTTTTCCTATCATATAAAATATATATTTTTTGATAAAAAATATTGATTGGAATGTTGCATAATTTCACACATTAATTTAAATTTAAAACAAGTTTGCACTTTTTTCCATTTTTTTATTGCTTACTTATTTTTGGGTTCTCAAAACCTCAGATTGATGTGTGGCACTAGGAGGACATGTGAAGGTAAAACTAAAACATATTATAGAGAAGAGGCCGGCCAGCATGGATGGTCAAAATGTCAACAAGGACAAAGCATGCCCAACAAGAGCCACGGTGCACAACGCATGCTAGACAAGCCATGGGCCCACCAGACCCACACCCAAGATGCCCCCATGCTGATGACTACGACCAATTAATCTAGTTATCCCAGAGGCGCAAAAAAAAAAAAAAAAATCTAGTTATTTTAATCTATATATTCAGCAAAATATTACTAATCCTACTTGGAATTAGCTGATCATTTTTTTTTTGGCCCTCAACGTGGAGATTCCCTTATTATTATTGTTTATATCTGTCTGTTAATATGTTTGATTATGTTATATTCTTTGGAATTATTTAGTATATATGTTAGTCACATCCTGGCCGGGGTGATGGGTTTTTCTTCATGATTTGGCTCCCTATAACCAGAAATCACATATAGGCGCGCATATGGTCTTTTATGGAAAGTATAGTACTTAATTTGCCCTAGAGAGAGGGGGAGCAAGAGTTAACTGTTTTGGCCTTTGTATTTATGTTGTCTTGTTTCAAAGGGTCATATGTGTATACTTTCCCCTCTTTTGATCACGATTTAGTGGTAGATAGGCATAAGTACCGTTTTTATTTATTTATTATTATTACTGATTTTGATCATGAACCACTTTCTCATATATTGCAATAAGTTGATAACCAAACAGTGA
Organism: Trema orientale; assembly: GCA_002914845.1. Taxonomy (NCBI): domain Eukaryota; kingdom Viridiplantae; phylum Streptophyta; class Magnoliopsida; order Rosales; family Cannabaceae; genus Trema; species Trema orientale. Next base: position 738,000 of record JXTC01000018.1, read on the forward strand.
ATAGTAAATAAAATATTGAGCTTCACTAATTTAGTACTGAGCTCACGATGTAAACTAGAACGAACAAACTATTATACTCTCATCTTTCCTTGACACACTACGTGCATTTATATAGTTACATAAATAAATTTGGGGACTTTCATAAATGCATACGTACTCTCTAAATCATTTTTTTTCTCAAGTAATGGAAGTTGAAGTTAACTTCGAGTTCCTTAATTTTGATATAAAAGAGAAAGGCTAGTCTCTAATTTTGAAACAATTATATAAATGGTGATGTTTCAATGGAGATTTTTGTTTTTACTCCATGGATGGGTACTCTAATTTGGGCCATTGGATTTTAATCTAGTGATTATAATAATATTAGTAATTTTATAAAAAAGAAAAATCTAATTAATATGTATATATATATGGAAAGTTATTTATGATTAAAAATATTGGCTACCTGTTTATGACCTATGAGTTGGATTTTTTTTTTTCAATCATCTTTCCATTACTTTTTTTTTTGTTTTTTAAGGGAACTAACGTTTTTTTCCCTTTGATTGAACTTTTTTTTTTTTTTAGCATAACTAACGTTATTTTTTTTAAAGGAACTAAAGTGAATTTTTTTTAATCATTTTTGGTGTTTACACGTGTTTTTTAAGTCATATTTTCAATCAAAATTAATTTTTCTGTTTCTTTTCTTAGGTTGATCATGATGTACTGTTATGTACATGTTGTACTTTTTGAAGAAAGACTCGGAATCTTTAGGCCTTTAGTTTCTATATCTCTGATGGTTTCAACTAGAAAAATGTATCTCTAACTTCATATGTCACCTGTATGGCTACCAATTTACCAGTTCTAAGGATTTATGAATGGTGAATAAGTGATTGAATATGAAAAGAACTCTTAATTTATAAATTTTCTTGAGTCAACTCCCTTATTGGTGGGAATGTTTTTAAGTCCTAAGGTTCAATAATTCTTTCGAGCTACATCTAGATTAATATGTCTTTGTTCCAAAAAAACAAAACTAACTAACTATTTATTTATTAAAATTTGAAAACGTGGATATCCTTAAAACAATAATTAAAAAAAAAGACCAAACATTATCAAAACACTTTTAAAAAAAATAATCATATATATCAAAATATTAAATAATAATAATTTTGATTAAAAAAAATTCCTTAAAAAATCATTCCAAATTATTTTTCTTAAAAAATCATTCCCAAATCTTATTCCCAATTCAATGGAAAGAGAATTCTCTAAAAAATTAGAATGGGAATGGTTGTAGGTAAAAATAACTTGCTATTGTAAGTCATTTTCAACTTAGTCAAAGTACCCATCCATAGAGCAAAAACAATAAACTCCATTGAAACATGACTCATATGTGTATATATATATATAGGTTGCCAATCCAGTAGGTATTTTTTTTTTTTTACTTATGTATAGGTATTTTTTTTCTAGCCATTGGATCATCATCTAAAAGTGATCTAACAGTTATAATAAAGTGCATGAAAAGACGTATATCATTAATGTTATTTCTCTCTCTTACTTTTTACTATAAAAAAATATGCACAATAAATTTTAATTGACCAAAATAATACCTATGTATAGGTAAAAAAAAATATTTATATATATATAAAGGGCACCAATCCAGTAGGTATTTTTTTTTATCTATACATAGGTATCATTTTGGCCAATGTAAATTTATCATGCACATTTTTTTATAATAAAAAATAAGAAAGAAAAATAGCATTAATGATGCACGCCTTTTTATACACCTTATTATAGTCGTTGAATCACTATTAGATAATGATCCAACGGCTAAAAAAAAAATACCTACACATAGGGTAAGAAAAAAAAAAAACCTATTAGATTGGCAACCATATATAAATATCTATATACATTATCACACCTGAAAATGGTAGTGGATCAATTGGAATTTTTGAGTTGATGAGTCCACGTTGAACTTGACAAAACCTGCCAGAAATAGCACTAATAGCAATTTAAGACATTAATGATTCTCATTCTCCTGTCGAGTTAACTTTTGTCGATTCTTGAAATATATAATTTGTGTTTTTCTGAGACTAATAATAATTAAGTATAAAAGAATAATAAGGTAGATTATAATTAGAAGCTCAGAAGAGAGGTGATTATTAATTATTGGACAAAGGTTGCTGCTTTTTTGTTTAAGTACTATTCGCCACCTAAAGGCTTATGCAGTCTTATAATCTTATAACTAAAATTGTCACAAAAATAAATTACATTAATAAGGAAGGGCTAGCAATTTGTGACATGATACGACAACACAACTTGAAACCCGCACGAAATTAACGAGTTTGGGTTTAGCTTAATCGTGTTCGTGTCCTGTTCGGGTTGGCGATATTGACCTGTTTAATTAACGGGTCGTGTTTGGGTTCACACGAAAAATTGCCTGTTTAGTAAACGAATCGTGTCGTGTCGTGTCAACCTATTTATAAACGGATCATGTCGTGTCATAATTTCTGACCCGTTTATTTTAAAGAGAAATTTAGGTAGATGACCAATATTTTAAATTTGATTAAGTAGAAGTCCACTTTTTAAATTTTATAGCTGAATGTCCAGGTATATATATTTTTACACTTGGTAGATATATATCTACCAATTTCAGTCACTGTATTGAAATATACTGGATATATAATTTTTATATTTAGTATATAAAATTTTACACTTGGTATATAAATATATATATACCGAATACTTTGCTATAATATTTGATAAAAGAGATATTTACTTGAATTGGGCCTAAACTTTAGTCATATTTCTATAAGGCCCTTTATTAAACGGGTCGTGTTCGCGGGTCACGTGTCACGGGTCAATATGACTTATTTAGTAAATAGATTATACGGGTCGTGTCGTGTCAACCCATTTATAAACGGGTCGTGTTCATATCATAATTTCTGACTCGTTTATTAAACGGGTTGTATTCAGGTTGAGTATTTACCTGTTATACATGTACATTGACATGATATATATATGACTCGTGGACACAAATTGCCAGCCTTAAATAAGGTATCCAATATTGGTATAAATTAATTATCTACCAGGGATTGGTCCAATTTCAAAGCATTCAACAGTACTAATGAAAAGATTACGTTAACTAACATGAATTGGAAGACCTGATAATGCTTATTAAGACTCATTCTGTGTCTGTTCTTTAGAGCTGGAAGCCACCATGAATCCGTTGTATTAGGCTGCTCTCTAACATAAACTTTCATATTTGCCATATCTATCGAGAAGGGAATTATGTTGCAAACATTTTAGCTTCTAGAGCTACGAGTATTCAAGTTCTAACTTGGTGGCATACTGTTCCAATCTTCATCCATGCAGCGATTAATAAAGACTTTTCCATATTATGTAATTTTCATTTTTTTTAGTGGCCCACACTGTAACATTATGTGCTCTTTTTATTTTTTGTAGTTTTTTCCTTTGGGTTTACGCAAAAAGATTTTTTACCGAGATATTGTTGGGGAGGTTAAGACAATAGTTTTGTTGCGGTAGATCTATTTGGCTCCTCCAAGGGCTTTTCTTTTCTGTTTTCAGTTGCTACCTCAATTCTTTTCAAGATTGTTTCTTTTCTAATGTTATGTATCTTTCTTTTTATTTTATTTTAATAAATCACTAGAAGGTTTCTTAGTATCCTGTCTTGACAGGTTTCTAAGTTATTTTTTCTAGGTATCATTTTATCCAAAAAAAAAAAAAAATACGTTAACTAGATTATCCGGAAAGTACATTTATTTACAACATGTTGCGTCATACTTTATGATTTGAATGATGAAAAGCATTGACGTTGTTTCTTTAAAGCAACGCTAGAAGCATTTTATGATATGGATTTGTGCATATTTGTGATATTGTTACTGGTTTTATTAATTCCAATTTATGAATGCTCTTTTTGTTTTATGAAAAAAGAAGAGATATAATTACATAAAAATAAGTACAAGTAAGGAAATACTGTAGTGTTTTTTCTTTTTTTTTTTGGTTGTGTGTGTGTTTTGAAGAAAATATTGTAGTTGGCAGGGAATTATTTGGTAAGATTTTCATTGTTCTTCTATAAATTTTCTTTAGTTGTTGCGCCTTAAGAAGTCTACACTAGTTTTCCCCTACTTTTATTAAGAACACAAAAAAAATATATGCAAGCATAGTATGATAATATATTAATTAACAACATCTCTTCTCAATTTGGAGCTCTAATTCTGAATTTCTATTCCCAAATTTATTACTTTTAGTAATTTCTTTTTGTTTTGACAATACCAGATATGTCCTCCCGTGATTAAAATTGCTAATGAATCTGTCGTAATTTGGCCAATAATATTTCAACACATGTAACCCAATAATTGTATTCTAATTTTTAGTGTGCGTACATAAAGCTTCAATATGGATTTGTTTTGGAAAACTACTATTTAGCATCGTTGATTATACAATCAAAACATGTATAACAATATTACAATATTATGGAACTGTCAAACAACAAATGGAGAAATTAGTTGGCCCACCTTTATCATATATATGTCAATTTTCTAATATTGTCACATATACAGTGATACATCTCACCAGCTGTATACTCCTGCATTTGTGAGTGGGAGAGATAGAGAGAGAAGATCTAGACACTAGGAGATCACACAAGGTAGAGAGAGCTGAGTTCTTCACTCATTCACAATAACCATAATTTTTACAAAAATATAGGTCAATATTCCAGCTGCATGATATTCCGTCATATCAACCCCTCATAAGTCATAACAATTATAGTACTATACGTACATACGTACGTACCAATATTTATAAAACCTGGCCTTCTCTCGATCTCGAATATCCTTATAATACATCTGATCACTTTCTTAATCAACCTCCATGACCGATTTATTATTATTCCCTTTCATTTATCAAATATGCATATCCCAAAATCACAGTCAGCTGAGCTCGAGTTCAAGAACGCATTCAACCTGTTCCCTTCATCTCTAGTACTACTCTGCAAGCTCAACATAAACGCCGTCGTATCCGGATCCTCATCATGGTGATTCACTACTCCAAAGCTTGACGACTCTCCATCTCCATCCCCAAACCGATCTTGATCTTGGCTCAACTGTGAAGCCACAAACTTGTCCAGTGCCCTCCAGTCAGTTGTCACTACATGATTCTTGGCATTATTATCAATAATAATGTTACCGCTATTATTATTATTGTGATCCATACACCCTTTGCTTTGATCTTCTTCTTCATTGACTTCCGATATCAAAGACACCGAGCTAGGTGGCCTCTTTATTAAGGGGAGAGAAGGACTCTCAAGCTGAGGAAGTTGAACAAACTGGTGGTGATGATGATGGTGATGGTGATGGTGAGGGTGATCGGCTTGAATAGTGCTAGTGTTGTTATTGTTTTGCAGAATATGATTGAAGCTTAAGTTATCGGCTTCTAACTCTTGTTTGCACATAAAACTCTGGGATGATGATAAGAAGCTTTGGGGATTATTGTGCCTTGAGATGTAATCGACTGGATCAACGACGGAGCTTACTCCGGTACTTGGTTCGTCGTAGAAGTAGCCTGATTCCCAACCTTCTATGGTTTTGGTTTGTCCGTTGGTTCGCTTCTTGAATGCTCTGCATACTACCCATCCTTCTTCCTGAACAAAACAACTCAACCAATATTAATATAATTCTTTATCATATAATCCTTTTTTTTTAAAAAAAAAAAGGGAAAGAAAAAGGTGTATAGTAATAGTTTTTCAAAAATTAATATTGAGAAATATATTTCCTTTATGGCTTTTTATGATCAGTCAAGTCAACATTGTTTCCGCGGTTTGGTAAAGATATAGAGAAGAAGTCGATGTCAAGAGTGACAGAGGATAGTAATGGAATTATTCCTTTTTGACAAAATGAGTGAAGAGAAGAAGAGAGGAAGCCGAACTGAAAGTGAAAAGGGAAATATTGGGCGAAAGTAATTAAATTACGTGCTTTTGAAAGCATTATTTACTTTTTTGACTTGAGAGTTTGGTGAAAGTCATCTTTCTAGAAAACCAAACGCGGAGAGATATCAAAGGTTAAGTACGCGACGTAATGAAACGATGATATGTCGTACATAGATTATGAAAAGATGGATCACATAGATATATGTTCATATATGTATTTACATATATGCACATAAATTTTCACATACACACACACTTTTTTTTTAAAGAAAAAAAGAAAGAAAGAAGAAAGAGACCCTTGTCCACTGAGAGCAAAAAGATTTATAACATAAACTTTTTCAACATGAAAACTATTAATCATAATGGACACCAAACTATATGGAAGGAGATCCACATATTATTTTTTTGTCAAGATTTAGACTAAACTTAATTTTGAGGAAGGCAAGGAAGATTTCTAATTAAGTACCAACATTAATTCAACTATATATCATAGCTAGAGACAAAGAGATCAAAGAGAGAGATAGTACTATATTATGATTACGTGCCTGTGGAGGACCATTCTCGTCGGATTCAAGCCTATATTCGTGCATGATCCAGTCAGTCTTCTGTCCATTTGGGGCTCTCCCTTTATAGAAAACAAGGGTTTTCCTCATACCAATGAGCTTTGCCTTATCATAAACCGCCTTGTCTCTCCCCGTTGCTTTCCAAAACCCGGCCATGGTAGCTCTATTAGTTCTCGTCCCCGTCGGATACTTCTTATCTTTGTGGCTAAAGAAATACCACTCATTTTGCTCTTCGTACCCGATCCGGCATCTCTCTGCATCGATCCATAATCCATTTATACGATCATCGGTTAAATAATAAATCATAAAAAAGTATATCAAAACATTATACTTCTGTTTTTATAATATATTCTACAATAATATTAATGAAACAAAATAGAAAAAATGGATCCATACAATAACATTAATGCGTATCCAATATTTGATCATTTGGTTGACACAAGGAGAAACCCTAATATATAACAAGAGGAAGAATAATACATGATATATGTATGTAACACAGGCATATATACTAAATATAGTACCTTGAAGATCCCATGGTTCTATTCTGTAAAGATCAATATCTCTGATAACATCAAGATCGATCTTCTGGGAAGCGACTTTCTTTCTCAGATAATACCCAACGAGCTCCTCGTCCGTTGGATGGAACCGGAATCCGGGTGGGACAGTACTACTCGACTCCATAGACTCCATAATAGATAATACTAGTTAGTACTACTGCATCAAATTCACCACCACCATTAATAACCCACCACACCCTTTACTTCATCATCCCTAAATCATAACGATGTGAAGTTTATATATATGAAGACTTGGGGAAAAAAAGGTAAAAAGGCCAATTAGTTAAACTTTGTAAAAAGGGCAAGCAAAAAAAAAAAAAAAAGAAAAAAGAAAATAGTTACTAAAAGGAATAATGAAGCTTCCAAATTATTATGTAGGTGACAAGTGTTATCAGAGATAATCATCAGCTCATTTGGTGGTGAGCAACACCCGTCGTTTTCTTTTTGGTCCCTCTGATAGTATATAAGCGCATGTTGTAAACTAGGCCTTTTATAATTTGTAAACAATGATTTTATTTATTTATTTATTTTATTATTTTTCTCTGGCTCCGGAGGTGGAAAGGCGAAGAGAGAAACCAAATGATGAGAGTTTGTTTTTGATAAAAACCAAGAGTAGTACTAGAGCTGGGGGAGTTGGAATTAAGCTTAGCCTGAGAAACGGACAACTAGAGGTTTGTGCTAATGATGTTGTCTTGTGTTGGTGAATGGTGGAAATGATGCACCAAGAACGGGGTTTCTAATAAAATAATATTTTAATACATGTCACAACTCACAACATCTATATCTATAACCCACGAGACAGACCTGACTTAAATCAAGACGTTTTTTTAAAAAAAAAAAATTCAAATTAACTAGAATAAAAAGGACAAATTGCATGGAGTTTGGAATATTTAATTTAGAGGGGAAGAGTTTAATTAATTTAGAGATCATAGGAAGAGGTGGATGACGTGATCACAAATTAGCATGCGTTTCTCGAAAGAGAAAAGGTTGAATTGGATGGAGCCTGATCAGCCTAGTTAAGAAGGGAGAGAAAGGGAAATGACTCTGAGGGAAGTGTCTAATTGCTGAAAGGGGGGGCTCTGACTCTTTTGTCTCTTTGTCGAGAATTTGTATGGCACTATATGACCTCACTCCCTTTTGCTTCGATAGACTCGTATGTATGAGATCAATAAAAATGCAGCTGACCCCCCAAAACAGGATAACATTTATGCTCTTATAGCTTAGCTATATACTGATACACGCACTCTTTTATCGATCCTATAACATGCATTTTGGCTCTCATTACTACTTTCCTTAAATTTGATCAGAGAGTTATTAGTCAGCTAACTAAAATTTTCTAAACCTCCTCTACACTATAGGGGAGAGAGAGAGAGAGAGAGAGACTGTCGGGTCAACTTGGACCCTGTAAGTCTTAAACCCCCAGAAGCCAGGAAGAAGGAGGAGGAGAAAGGGAGAATGATCAAGTGAAGAAATAATACTACACTTCATCATGAGTAGAAGGGTGAGTCATGAATTTGTATGTGAACTTCCTAACAAAGATGTTTTTGAAAATATTTTTCTTTCATTATCAATATCTTGATTAACAATTGCCTCTAGTAATTAAGAACCAAAAGTCAAGCCTAAAGTAGGACTAGGAATATAATTAACAGGAAGATATCTTGGAATAAATGGTCTACGATCGATATAGCCATATAGAGATATCTGCTAGAGAGCTAGATAAGGGGATCCGATTCATTAGATGGTTGCATAAAGAAAAATTCTATGCTTGGAAGTGGGAAATTAAGACAATTGCAAGAGTCTTGATGAGAAGCTAGCTTTTTACTTGTTGACAAAATTCTGGAATTTAGATGAGGAAGAACTAAGACGTAATTATTTGAGAGTGATATAGATCAAACACCTAAGAACTCCTTGCTTTGATTCTCTGCTGGGGATTAATTATTCAATTCAATCTTCTCAGGCTACGGCGCCCATTTCGGGTACTAACTCCATTGTTGAGAAGGAGAGGGGAAAAAAAAAACAAGAATCAAGACTCAACACAAATAAAGGACAGTACTATTAATGTTTGTTTGTGTTTGGAAACTGGAATTAGTTATATAATGGTGATTGTGTTATATTATGTATATATATAAAACCATATATATAACACAACAAACATATATGATACTATAGTTAGTATTTATTTGTTTCATGCATATGCCAATGAAAATTAAATTCATGAGCGCCTTACCTGCCGCGCTTCGGGTGGTACTATTGTTGGCTTGTAAATAATATTAATTTACTCGTTTAAGACAGAAAACAATGAAGAAGAACAAGACAAAGAACGCTCAAGAAGAAGAAGAAAGAAAACAATAAGAACAAGAGTGGAACTAGATATTGATCATTAATATATGAGGATAAAAGAATAGTAAGAGAGAGAGAGAGAGAGAGAGAATTGGGAGATAAGAAAATTCCGTTAGGAGGTGAGAGAAGGAGAGAATATAAAAGGAGGAAGGGAGGACCGCTCGATTGCGCATGGGTTAATGCTTGTCCCCAGTTGCTGATGTCATTGCTCCCTCTATGGTCTCTGTACTACACCTTCTTAAGAAAAGTACCCTTTTCATCTCTCTCTCTCTCTCCATCAAATTTTCTTCTCATGAGAATTTAAATATTGTTAATTACTTCACTTTTGTTTTCTTATGTATCAATTAATTAAGTTAATTGAAGGCTAATCCTCAACTTTGTTTGTACTAATACTATAATTACTAGCTAGTAAGATGGTGGCTAGTCTTCCTTCCAACCCCATTTTCATTGATATTAATATTAATCTTTGTAGTAATTATAGATGAATCGAACAGATCAGTTTAAAATTTAGAATACATGATCATTGCATTCGATATTGATGTTTTATCAAACATGTCAATGTCCAATGTAGAAGTCGTAATTAAGTAATAGTAATTTATGTCAATATGCTTACTAAATATTGTCTCAGCAAAGTTTTAGTGCTTTCTGTCTGGTCCAAAAAAAATAGATATCAGTAATTAACTTAAGTTTTTTCGGATAAGTACTTAACTAATATTTTATATAAATTCATCTCACATACAAGAGAGAAGCGCATGCTTAACTTATTGTGCCAATTCTCTGCTCTATTAAAAATAAAAATCAAAATCAAAGATTAATTCATGGGGCAGTTTCAAGATATTTCTTGAGATATTAGTAGTTAATTTTGACCGAATTTGAGACTTTTTATTTTGATTAAATAGTTTAGCTGCATGCCTTTATAGTTATCAATTGAACAAACATAGGTCAGATTAAGAAGCTTCTCTGTATGGTAGGATTTATTCCTCAATCACTTTCCAAATGAATCATGCTTCTTTTTAATATTATTGTCTTACCTATAATTCTCTTTTTAATGTTATTACATGCTAAAATGGTATAAGGTCCTATTTGGATGGATGATTAATTAATTGTGTATTAGGAGACTAAGACTAGACAATATATGAAGCTGATCATAAGTGATCACCAATCTAGTTTGGTAAGAGTCTCAACCTCTCTAATTTCTTTTCTATTAATTTTAAATCAACTAAATGAACTATCTGATTATATATCAATGTTGTTTCTGTGTCCTAATTTGCCTTTGACTACTACCTTCCAAAAGGGCCCCTATAAGCTCCCCCTAACTGAAAGCTCCTCATGAACTTGCTTTCTCCCAGAACTGAAAATCTCACCAAAATCTCGTGACATACAAAATTATTGCTTTTGCCTTTGCCTATTCCACTTTTCGTTTTCAAACACCCCGACACAACTGCCATGCTGGCAAAAACGACAATAACGCGCCACGTATTGCCGCCAAAACGACATCCCGTACCCTGAGCCGAGCTTAGCTAGCTCGATCTTCCTTCACCCCCCACGCCAAGACTCGCGGCTCACATGGCTCAACCGCTGGTGTAATTACCAAAATGCCCTCGCGGCGAAGAGAGAGAGAGAGAGAGCGCTTGATCAGAACATTTTACCACAAAAGCCGCAACGGGTTCTAGGCAGCGGGGTCGCTTTCTTAGTTCTGGGGGCATTTACGTCAATTCGAGTTCCGTTTACGGCCTCCGAATGATTTGTGGGCAAGTATTTTGGAGAAGGAAGTGTAATAAGTAGAGAAAAGCAGGGAAAACGTAGACTGAACGGGGAAGACTTGGGTTGGTAGTGTAGTACTTTACGTAGATGATAAACAAAGCAAAGATCCATAAAAAAATCTCACAAAGGCTCTGTCCTTTGATTGTGTATGCAGTACATATATATATATATGAGGACCCCCACATGTTGTTTCAGTTCAAGTTTTGGACTCAAATGTTTGTACATGTAACACGAATAACCATTTTTAATTAGTTAAGCTATTATTATATCTCAGGCGCCCTTCATTTATGGAGTATAGGAGTGCTAATAACATTGACACAGTTATTTTCACTTAAGTTATGTAATTAAGTTATTAATCATCTAGTCGATCTCTATAGAGCACTAGTCGTGAAATATAATAACACATATAAAATATAAATTATAGCTCTTATATCATGTGCATGTGCTACCAAATTGGTGCTAAATACTATGAGTGTCTTTTGGTTTATTTATGTATATGTAGCTAGCGTTATGTATAAACTCATATTGGTAGAAGTATAGTGCTAATTAAACACTCATGGGTGCTATCATGAATTGAATTTACATTCTAATTGTGGAGTTCTGGAAGATTAGAGATATCTCCAATATGGTAGTGGTGGCTTTGATCTGAATATATCATGCTAACAGTTAATAGATATTATTAACTATCATTAACAAAGATGATGGTCGGCATAAGCTATCCCTTGCCGCGATACAGATATTATATTATATATATAGTGAACAGAGAATACATGTGCCTTTCTGTGAAGTTGATATTTAGAGAGAGAGCTTAATTATGTCGAGCATTAATGAATTATCAGTTTCTGCGGCAAATGGAGAACTCTAAGATGTGAAAGTCATGATCTAATTCTACTGCTCACAATTAATATTCATATTTCTGGTATAGTTTCTAAAGAATATGGAGTTATATATATTGTACTAATTAGGCAGTGTTGATATATATAAATATCTCAGGGACTTGTAAATGTAATCGTCATTATTACATTTTTTTTTTTTTTTGTATGTGTGTGTTTAACATTCCATATCCCAGAAAGGACAAACAGATTAAAAAAGAGAATGTAAAATAATACATATAAGGCACCAATCTAGTAGGTATTTTTTTTTTTAACCTATGCATAAGTATCAATTTGGCCAATAAAAAATTTTTTTGCACATATTTTTATATTAAAAAGTAAGAGAGAGAAATAGCATTAATAATGTACGTCTTTTCATACACATCATTATAGCCATTGGATTACTATTAGATGATGATCCAACGGCTAAAAAAAAATACTCACATAGGTAAAAAAAAAAAAATACCTACTGAATTGGCAACCATATATATATATACATATGATATGACCTTGATGAGGTTGCAAAGGTTAATTAAAATTCTGCACATATCAAAAGTGGTCCACTCGTTTCTTCCCAAGATAGCAATCATATAGGGAGAATATATGACTGTGGTTATGATGGAAACACTCAAAGAAGGGTGGCAGATATATTACCCGGAAAAAAAAAACACATACACTCACACGAAGTTAATCTTTTTAGTGTAGATTCTATCCATATGTATAACATGTATTTCTTGGTGTAATATGTACATCGATTGTTAAAATCTGAAGGAGCTTGAAAGGGATTAGTATGTAGTCACTCAAAAATTTCTCGTGAAAGCCGCATGCGATCTTTGCTTGAGATTTTGTTTGAGTAATCAATGATTCAATATACGCAAACTCATGAGAAAATTGATAGCTAGCGGAACATGGTTCACGTGTCATATCAAAGCTAAAGTGTGAAAAAAAACGTATATTTTGGCCTTACTCTACTTATTGGATGAAAAACCTTAAAGTACGAAAATTCAATATACATATCACTGAATATAATGAATATATCTATGTGTATATTTATAGATAGATACATAGTTTTACATTTAATATGCATGTTATTAATTAGAATTTCCAATAAGACATATTATACAGTATAATATAATATGTATGCACAAACATATATATACAAACACACGGGCGGTCCATGAAAGGGATATGCATATGCATGGACATGTTTATTATATATTGGCCTTAACCCCAAGTTTGAACTTTGACCGACCCAAAGAGAAAACGACGTGGTACTACTACTACTACTTAATAGGGAAGAGGATGGATGACTATGGAGTAGTGATGTAGTGAACAAATACGACGTCGTAGATCGATGGTGATATCATGGAGGATATATCGGGAAAAATAAAAAGAATATATATATATATATATATAAATAAAAGTAGTTTATGGGGAGCCTAAAGCTTGAAGCTGGAGGCGATCGAAGACATATGGCTAGTGATGTGGACGCGCAGTCCACGTAGGACGGTGGTGGTCGGCCGGGGTAGCCAATCATGCGGCGGACCGCATCATTGAACTCTCCACGTGGTCCCCACCACAAACGGGGCCCGTACTTCTCTCTCCTTCATAGCTGGGGCGGTGAGAGCCTCTCTTTCTCTCTCTCTACATAATTCCAAAAATTTAAATTGGAAAAATAAAATAAAAATCTGGAGATGGACCATAAGGTGTTTGCGTAACCAGCAAAAGGAGATCCTTGGGGTCCTATTAGGATCTTAACCCTTTTGACACAGACCCTTCTCCAAACACTCTCTCTCTCTCTCTCTCTCTCTCAATATAATTAATAAAATTACAATCTAACCTTTTCAGAGTTTCTTATAGTTTAGTTTAATTTATTTATTTTTTTGTTTTTGTTTAAATGAAAACAAAGGATGATGGTGGTTGGTGAAGAGAAATTAATCACCATATATAAATTTGCTGACTCAAATAGTTTTCTTTTCTTTTTTTTTTTTCTTTACTGGACAACACTTGAACTTCACTCTCCCTATATAGCTATATAGTACTACTACTCAAGTCTTTCTTTAGAGTGAGGTGTGAAGCATAAGCTTCTTTCAAAGGGCCGGTCATGCACTATAATATATACTATAATTGCACCTCTTGTAGGTATACTAATTCTAACATTTTGTTGGCAAGAAATAAATTATCTTACTTTCTAGACCTCCCGGCCCCTAGCATTTTCACTCGACAGATCACTATGATCATTATAACTCTATATATATTAAAGGTAAAAACAAAATTTTTTTTTGAAACATTTGATGGAAAATTTTTGTATCTTTTCTAGATTTGTGGGAGCGAAGATTATGAAAAGCTTTATATATTACCTCTAAAAATTTTTTCCTTCTATGAGGTGATGATTATTCATGATTTGAATTAGAGTGGATACCCTGTGTGACTAATCTAAATGTATGATCAGAATTTCGAAAAGTTGGGATTGATTGAAAAAAAAAATGGTATATGAGTACTTATAATACGTCTTCAAATTGGGTACTATAAATATTAACACTTTCTTTCTCACATGGTAGAATATATTTTCTCGCAAATTTGTACATATATATGTCTTGATGTTAGAATCATTATTATCAGAGAGAGCAACATATAGCTAGGAAAAGAGAGAAGAGTGTTGGAGGTTGTACCTAGGTACTCATTATGGTGCATCAATGAAGGAAAGTTGCAATAAAATGTGAAAAGAATAAAGGCCATAAATAACTAGCTCAGTTGGTCCAAGACTTGAGGGATGTGTGTGAGTTTGGGGGTCAGGAGTTCAAACTTTGGTAGAGTGTATGTGTGTTATTTTCCTTTAAATTTATAGTAAATGGTGGTCATTAGTTAAGCCCCATTTTTTTTTTTTAAAAAAAAGCCATAAATAGAAAAAGAATAAAAAAAAAAGAAAAAGAAAAGAAATGGTGAAAAAATAAATTAAAAACTACAATTAAGCAATATAAGCTAGAAGTATAGTCCTAAATTAAGCCTGATTAGTAATCATATTCATCTTCACTAGTAAAATTTAAGGTTCGAATTCTCTCATCACCCTTTATTAAAGGAAAAGTGGGGAAAAAAAATGGAAGGTAGAACTTCCTGTTTATGATGCCTAAGAGTTTGAACTGGATTCACAGCCCAGGAGGCAATAAACTATTGGGATAGAAACACATAAATTTGCCTGGAACTTTCATAATTTGAAAGAAAGTTTTTCGGGCACATGTTGTCCGGTACCGCCATACATACATAGATGTGTCATATTTCGATTGGGATATGTAAATGTTCATAAATCATTATAGTACTAGCTTAAAGACTAATATTTGAGTTTGATATAGATAGATAGGATATTCAGGATCAATAGGAACTGTATAGGTGTAAAACTGGAATGGGCCAGTAATTGGTGCCATGATGTTTACAGATCACGAGCTCATCGGGTCCTAACTCCTAAAGCAGAACCCAGAAGTCGATGGTTGGCTCCTACTTCGCCAAGCTTCGTGTAAAACATTAAATAAATATATATATACACTTATATATATTTGATAGATCATCTACATATATTCATAATATTGTATATGATTTTCCAAGGATTGATAGATTTTGAGTGAGGGGTCCAAATGGAATAATATTCGATGATTTAGAGAGCGCGTCGAATTGACTTGTTAGATCTGTTTTGTTGCTTATTGTGATGCAAAGTTACATGCCTCTATAGCTTTTTGTTTCTAGATACATTAATTTGAGCACTGATTAGACACGTTGTTTGTGCTAGTTTGTCAAAAAGTGTGTCTGAATATTCTTTCTTTCTTATATTTACCTTTTTTCTCTAAAAAGAAATATTTCCTTCTTTTTCTTTATTGAATTTTTCTTACCAGTGAACTTTCTCTTAGTAAGCTTAGCTTCCACAAAATGGTATTGTCTTCTATAAATTGACTGACGTGAATGGTAGTAAGTAGGGGACTATGTATTCCGATATTTATCTAAAATTTTCCAGCTAAGTCATCTTTGAGTCGGTTTCATTCATGGGTAACATTTTTTAAAGAAAATAATATATAATAATAAAAAATCAAAGGGTAACAATCACTAAACTTGAAAAATCAAACCGACCCATTTCATAAAATTCAGAAATGGATTGATCCCACAGAAACTGTATCCAGTTACACTCATTTGAAATATTTGCAGCAGGGGAAAATGGGCTCATAATAAAAGTTATGGAAAGCAATATCGTATAGAATGATTTCATTTCGATTAAAGGGAATGTCCACAAACCCCAGCTTATAATTATTTCTCAGTGATGCTTCGATGGGCTTCCTTCACATATATTTTGTCTCGGCCTGGCCCCATATATACCATGCATATCCCAGACAAACGTGTGGCCTCAATACACATCTTCATCGAGACAATAGTACTATATAGTGACATGAACACAACATTTTTCATCAGGTAAATATGAGATTAATCATATCCCAATTCATTATAACAATCCCCAATAAGCATAATCAATGAAACCCAAATTAAGTCCACTTTTTGGGGTTTTGGGAGGAAGGATCACGGTTGAGCACTACAACTTGTATTTAACAAAATAGAATGATTATGAAAGCAGGAAAAATCAAGTAGAAGATTGTCTTTATTATAAATGGTCTTTTTATTTTGTCTTATTTTATTTTTATTTTCTGGTGTCAAGGTTGATATTATTCATAATCACTGTGCATTAAATGTTAAGCATCCCACACGTTTGTGGTGAAGTACTCCATCAAACCCCTCATAATTATTTTACTTTGAGTGGACTCTTACTCCTTTTCTGTCCAGTTTGATGTCAGTGCAGAAATAAGTTAAAAGTGAAAAAAAGAATTACTACAATGTCTATGAGAAAAGCTAGTGGTAGTTAGTATTGATCATTTGTATAATGGTGTGTGCAAAAAGACTTGCAATGAGATTCATGAAAAGCTTTAAAAATGAACAAGTTAAATATACTGATTCTAAAATAGTGTTGTGCGTTGTAAAGCTACTGTCCCCTGAATTTAAATATTTTGGACTCGTTAATAGGGAATTTATAAAAGTTACGACCTATTGTGACCTATTATGACGACTACTCATAATCATTAAATAGAGTAGTGTAGCGATAAGATTTATTGTAAATGAATTTGTGGTCAAGGGTGGAGTATTGGGTGGCTCTCTTGGTTGCCTTAATTATGAGTGACTGTTTTCTATCAGTGTCATATATTTTCTATCGGTGTTAGCCCAGTATCTGATATAGAGTATATGCCCTCCTCTTCTGAAGGGTAGGGCCCGCTATCGAAGATCTTTAGCGAACATTCCTATCAATGTTTAGGACTTATGGTAACACCAAGGTGGTATTGCTATACAAGTGCTTAGGACTATTCTCTCTGTAACCTTATTCCAAGTAATATTTGGTGGGGCTTGGTGATATATATGCTCCTCTTCTAAGGGTACGTAAGGCCTGTCGTCTAAAGCCTTCAGCGAACATTGTAGTTAGTTTCTGGGAGGTTCCTATGGTAATACTTATAGGGTATGATAAACGTTGGTCGCCCCTTTTTCGAACTTTCTTTTTTTCGTCAAAAAAAAGCTACTAGTCATAAAATATTTGTGACTTCTGGTAATAAGAGGTCATAAAAGGTAATAATTTTTATAATTCGTTCAAAAGAATTTATCTAAGAATCAAAATTAGTCCTTAAAATATTATTTAGACCAAAAACAAAAAACTCTTAGGTTCGTCTTTCTTTGAGTTTTCTTTATTTTAGCTTAACTTCGGGGGAAAAAAAAAATAGAAAGACCGGATGTTTGTCTTAAGACTTAACTTTCATAAAATACATATTTTTGAATCTTTAGTTTTATATCCTTTCTTCCATTTATATCCTAGTTTTATTAGTTATTTTTATCCTTTTTTTAAGTTTAATAAATTAAGAAACTAATTATTTAGTACAGGATAATTTGGTACTTTCATTGGGTTTTTTTTGTGATTCTAAGGAGTGCTGGAGATGCTTCTCGTGCAAAGAATTTTCGAGTCCAATTTATATCCATCTTTTCTATTGTTCAATGCTAGCTGTCAATTTTAAAACAAGCCAACTGTCAATAATTTACTATTATTCTAGGTGCCAATGCACTCTCAAGGAGCATGGCCTCTACTTTACTATTATTTATTTCCATTTTCCCCCTATTTATCTATTCATCTCTCTTAGCGTATCCAGGACGGCAGCGGTAGCTATGATAACTGTGAGTAATTCTTTATCTTCTAGTTCTTCTATTCAATTTATTCGGTTGGATCTTCTCAAAGCTCTGAGGGTTATATTGTAGGTAAGCTCTCTTTTCTCTAACATTTCCGAATTAATTTCCTTCCCTAATTTTATGCTTTATTAATTCTCTTGATGCTTCTTCGTTATGGCTCATACAACCTTACAGTCAACGGCACAAAGACGGTGGGTGCATTATATAGTTCTCTTTGTTCAATTTTACTGGTTATGTAAAAACCCCTTTTAAATAAGGGTATTTTGGTCATTTCATAATTTACGAAATAAAATAAAATTGAAAATTCCAAAATTTAAATTTGGATTTATATGAATTTAAACAATAAATTTAAGGAGCGTATTTGAAAGAATTTGTTAAATAGGGACTTAAAAGCAAAACAAATCCTCATTATAAGGGTGACACGTTGCCACCCTTTCTTTCCCCTCATTCTTTTTCTCTCTTTCCCTCAGCTTCCCTCTCTTCTTCCCCCGACGAACCTGATGCCGCCACAAGTTGCTCGTCGATAAAGCAACTCCGGTTGCCGACAGCCGCCCCCAAGCCCTGAGGAAGAACTACCAGCTCCGGACGATCCAGCCATCGAACTATGAGTGCCGCCAGAAGCCCCAGCCGTCGAAAATCGCAAAAAAATTGCCGCGGGCATTTTTGGCCGCTAACAACGTTTCCGGCTACCTCAGGCTGTGAAACCAGTTGCATCTGATTCCTCTCGACGCAAGGAATATCATGGTATATATATTTCAACTAAAAATTGTCCGGATTGAATTTTGCTATTTTTGATGGTTTTAAGCTTTTTAGTTTTAGAATTTGATTTTTTTACTCCGACCGTTAGATCGTCAAATAAATTTCATATTTGTGATGTATTCGTCAAAATATGAAAAATGAGATATATATTACCTATGTCTGGTGACGGGTACAGAAAACGAGATCAGACGATACCGATTTCGCCCCTTTTTACGTGCTACGGGGTCAGATTTCGGTCCGCGCATGAATTAGTCAAGTTATATGTCTAACCTAGCTAATTTGGATGCTAGAAATTCAGTAGTGAAGTCTGTTTCTCGATTTGAGTCTCCGTTAGAAAAACGATATTTTGAAATGGGCGATCGAGAGCTCGCAAACGACCCCTGACCCTCCGAATAATTGCTAAACGACACCAAACATACTCCATAGCGTTGTATCGCTATCCTGTTAAGGTAGAGGTTCGATTACTTAAATTTAAAATTAGTTTTGATATGAATTTACATATTTTGAACAAATATGGAATTCTGTAAAAAATTGCAGAATATATATTTGTGTACATTATTTTGGATTTGATTTGATATTAAACTGCCAGGGAGACACGTCACACTAGTTGGCGTGCCATATATTTTATTTTGGAACTGTTTTATGCATAAATTAGATTTTATGGGTTTTGATAAAAACATCTATTATTCTGCCAAAATTTCTAGAAAATATAAATGGAATGAGAATATAGTTTTAAGAACTAAACTTATATTGAATTAAAAACACTGCATAGTCTGTTTGTGAATTTGTAGAAAATGGTACATATTCTTATTCATGTTATTCATATAGTATTATAATGCACATTCATCTTACGCGGCTGACGGAATCACGGTGTTCTTGGAACCGGTTAGCACATCACACTGGTTGCATACTGCATATTTTATTTTGTAACTATTTTCTGGAGGAATCAGATTTTATGGGTTTTGATACAAACAGCTGTTATGTTGCCAAAATTTCTGAAAAATATAAATGGAATGAGAATTTAGCTTTGAGAATTAAACTTGGATTGAATTAAAATCATTGCATGGTCTATTTGTGAATTTGTAGAAAATGGTACACATTTTTATTCATGTTATTTATACAGTATTGTAATACACATTCACCTCACGTGGCCGACAGAATCACGATATTCTAACATGACCATTCTTTGTCATTTACTCATTTTTATTTTATTTGCATCTTTCACGAAACTTGTTCATCAAGTTCTCACACACACGTACACAAATTCAGACATGTATACACACACACATATATATATACACACAAAACCATATATTCATACCTGCATTATTTTCATAATCACTATTATTATTATTGCATACTATATGTTATAGTGATCTTTTGACACTGAGCTACTCTTCACAAGTTCGTGCTTGACCTGTAGCACAAGTTCGAGGTATTGTACTCTCTGTATAATATATATATATATAAATCTGTCTTGTATTTCTACGATCCGGCGGGTAATTTATATTACTGTTCTAAGTGCGATCAATTACTCTACTTTCCCTTCCTTGCAAAGTAATCTGTATTACTGCCTTGAGTGCGATCGGTTACTTTGCACCCTTTTTAATTATTGTGTGTATTTATTTATTGATCTGTATTGTTTTCTCTCGCAACCGGTCATATCGCTTTATTTAAATTTCAGCACTTTAATTTCAATTATTTATTATTATTTCTGATGATATGGCTGGACTTATCACCTCATAATTCTAACCCCTCTAATTAACTAAAACTGACATATGGACGGTATCACCTCCGTCAGTTTCTAACTATTTATTTTTCTGCACTTTATTTCTACTGCTAACTTCTAGTTGACACCATAGTTAGTTTATTCACCTTAGTCAACTAATAATATTTAATTCCTTGCCTATTTATTTATTGTATTATTATATTACTTCTAGTCTTCAGTTGACAATATGGTCGGTTTATTCACCCCCGTCAACTTTTAATATTATTTTATTCATGCTTATTCCTATACACACTAAGTGAGTCATCTTTATAGCCGCCAATCCTGTCAAAATATGAAGAGTTGTTCTTATTGCGATAGCCTATTCTTATTGTGATGACCATTTCTGTTGTGTATTCTAATGGCCTAATTCAATTATCTTCTGTTTTGTTTTAATTAAGTACAGGTCACACTAATTAATCCAGAGCACAACTCCAACCCCAAACACTGATATTATAGATGTTGTGTCCAAACTGAACTTACCGACATATCTGGGGTAATATATGCAACTATCTTTGGAGATAATGCAAAGAAATTTTTATGTTGCTCTTCAAAACAACTAATAGAACACACTGTTGGGGTTTGTTATCTAATATTATTAACATTATACTTTATAATAACAAGATTATCTCTTTATATTATGGACCTTTGGATTTAGAAAATTTGGCTACTATTTCAAGCATCAAAGAATACATCGTCTAGATCTAGCAGAAGCGTGAGTGACGGTCATGCCGATTGAATCCTCAAACCTACCACCAGTATAAGAATTACCTTGGTGCCTCACGTCCGTTATAGAAAGACTCCTCCTTGAATACACACAGTTAGTGGTGTTACAAGAACAACTGCCACAGAATCCACTACTCAAGAGTACTCACTGGAATTATTTTTGGTAGAGAGAGAGATGGGAGAGAGAGAGTATATTTTTCCTAGGCTTATTTTTCTGTCTCAGGAAAAAATAATGAGTCACTAACTGATACGCACGTATCCATTCCTCTTATTAAGGATATTTCCTAATTGTTTAATCAATAGGAAATATTCCTTAATGAATAGGGAGATGATTAGCATTAAATCGCTCAAATACGAATTTGACGCATTCACATCTCAAAACCTATTAAGAATTATTACGTACTTATTTTTATCCTGATTACAAGCCATTAATTGCAATATTCTGATTAATGACAGAATATTTGTAAATAGTGATTATTGGATCATGCACCAACTATGGGTGCCCAACAGGACTTTGGGCCAAAAACTCCAACAAGATCAAAACATGGAAACAACAACGAGCTTACCAGGTTTTTGTGAAATATAATGTTGCTAGACTCTTTGATAGTCTACCAAATAATTGGTGAATGATCCATAGTTTGTATCCAGTGTAAATAATGTACATTATATAGCTAAGTTACTTTGAAAAAACTAAACTCTTAATGAGGCATATTTTTTATTGTAAATATCTCTGAGCTTAGCTTCAAAGTTTTTTGGTGGAGAGTAGAAGAAGAACAATCTAAGTTTAGCTGTAAAAGATTTTTAGATGTAGATACTGTTCAAAAATTAACTGAGCTATAGTTTCCCTTGTAGTAAACTAATATGCAATTAAACTTAAGTCTATATCCTTTATTTTTCTTTTTTATTTCACACAATTAAAATTATGCAATAGTAGTGAGATTTGAAATATAATTTTCTAGTTCACTTAGAGATTTAAGTTATGGCTCTTGAAATCACCTTTGGCCATTGGTATGAAAAACGAGAGTGCCTGATTTGATGAAAATAAAATTTTCATAAAACATGCATTATGCAATGGAATCATCAACTCTTGCACTTCGAGTAATGGAATGGAGCATAGATGCTGAAAGAGAAAGTCGTCATCAAGAGTCCTTTTGTCATTTGAAAGGCCTGCAGAGCTAGCCACCTAGATGCTATCACTAATATTCTAAGTAAGGTCTTTTAAATGTGATTGACAATTTATTTGAACTTTTAAAATCTCTAGATTTCATTTTTGGGTAGTTAATAGCATGGTTCTCTCCGTTTTTTTCATTCATAAAAAGTTCAACCCATAAGTATACATGATACATCTTTTGGCAGAAAAGTTAAATTTTTTTATATTTGTTGGGACGTTTCTCACCAACTGTGTATGTGTCCTTTTCGGTTCGGTTTAGCCCTGTTCTCGGTTCGGGAAAAAATGATGAGGGTGGCCACCTGCAAGACTCTCCGATACCTAAGTCAGATATTTTCTCAAAAACTTAAATGGCCAAGATAGCAAAACATGAATGAATCTTAAAACTATACTAGCATATATATATATGGGCGAATGTCCTAGAATTAAGTACCCAGTGGCCTTTAATTTCAGGAACAATTACCTCATTTTCCTCGTTGCGTACTCCAAAAATTGAGGATTATGGATGCTGCAACTTTCTTTGATTTGATGTTGCCCGCTTACCATGATCTCTTCTGATATGTGCCTACGCTGGAGTAAGATCGTGGTTGTCTGTAGCTCGGTAAGATGGTTCACCTAACGCACATGGTGACCGGGATGGAGCATTAAATACTTTGTCTGAATCTGGGGTAGAGTGCCACTTGTGAGGATAGAGGATCGGAAGACGTCGAGCACTCCAAACCTCATGGTGGGAGTGGTTTAGATTCGGCTGACCTCCCCCCGAGGGTCTATCTAAAGCAGACCCTAGATGGGGCTCAGCATTAAACTTTGCGGATTTATCATACCTATATTTCGTCACATGGAACTCTCGTACCGTTTAAGGAGTATCTTTGTGAGTCCGTATTAAGCTCATCCATTATATCCTTTTACCTCTCCGCTTTTACAACTACGTGGCAGTTATCACGGAGATGGGCCCCACAGTCTCAATATATGTTTGCATACGATGCGAACAGTGGAAAGTTTGAATACTTATGTTTTTATTCTATTTAATCCTATAAATTCTATTATTGCTCAAAAAAGAAAAACTAATAATTAATTTCCACTTAGTAATAATGTCACGTGCAAAACACGTGACGTCTTTTACTAGTATTTTAACTATATATCAAGATACATAATTAGGGAAGTCAAGCCCCAGAGTTCAAAAATTTAAAAATCTCATGTGACTGAATTTTTCAAAAACCCAAATTTACGAGAGAAATAATATTTTTTAAAAGTTTATTTATAAAAATACAAGTTTTAAAAAATATCCAGAAAAGTATCATTTTTTCTTTAAAATTGATATCTTCCAAAGATACTCGAGATAACCAGTTTGGTTACCTAAAGTAACTTGACCCGTTACCTCAATGTCAAGTAGTTCATCAATTGATAAAAAAAATGTTATTTTTATAATTATTTTTAAATGTAATATTTCTCTAAATAAATTTGAGATTTTTCAAAAAATGTAAAAATTCAATATTTTTCTTTCCCACTTTTTTTTTTTGGAAATTTTACCGTATAAAATCAAATTTCCTCTTTAAAATTAAACATAAGAAGGAATACTTTCTTAACATCTCTCTAAAAAAAAAAAAAAAAGAAGTCATTTACTCAAGATGAGGGAGAAATTTTAGGAAATAGACCTCACTAGTAGCATTTTAATTGGGATGAACAATAAAATAATATTTTTAAGAGTATTTTGTAAAATAATATTTTTCATACTATTACAATATTAATGACAATGACTTAATTATTATAATCACTAATAACTAATATAGTAATTATATGTTACTAATATTGTAACAACCCAAAAAAAAAATCAATTTGAAAAGAAAAAAGTACACAAATTCCCGCTTTCTATTTTTAATTTATTTATACTTATTTTTTGAAAAATTTATTCCACGAAATATATTCCATGTATAAATGAAAAGGTTATACCTAGAAACCAATAAAGTTCACAATGTATACCATGTATATATTTTCACTGTAAATATTAAATACGTACGACTCATATTTTATACATGAAATATATACATAAAAAATGTGTATGAAACTATTAAAATATAAAAGTAAGTATTGGTAAAATATAAGGGAACAAAATGGATACTGAGACTATTCAAATATAAAGTAAGTATTGGTAAAATATAAGGGAACAAAATGGATACTGAGCCTAATTTCACTTTATAATTCATTGAAAGTCATTTTAGGCCGAATTACTCCTAGTGAGGTCCATTTAGAAGTTCGAGTTGGGCCCGCATTAGCTTTGAGGCGGGTTCTGTGACTGTAAGGATTATAACCCAACCCAAGCCCGCCATTATATGAGAATTTGGACACTTTCCTTCAAAATTTATGTAGAATTTTACACATTATCCGTTTTTGCACATCGTAGTAAAATTAAATGAAGCAATATTTTTACCTTAAAAAAAATTAAACCGCATTTTCCTTAGAACGGTTGGAAATGATCGATGATAGTGGTTGAATTAGTAATTCCGAACTCATAAATCGTAATCAATAAAATGTGGTCCTTCATCAATATTTTTTTTTTTACGTTATATTCTTTTTAATAAGCCTTTTCTTTCCCAATATTTTTGCACCATGCATCACAACTTGCATACTCTGTCTTTTAAAACTTAATAACAAACCACGCACCGACTACTTAAATTCATACAGCTAATTGAAAAATCAAAGCCTCATTGACTTTCCCTAGTGCTAGCAATTTGAACACGACTCGCCAATACGACTCGAAACCCGCACGTTTAGTTGACACGATTGATATGAAATTGACCCGAATTAACACGATAAATTAATTTTTTATCAAAATATATTATAAAGTATTAAGTAACGACTCCATAGAAAATATTTTTTAACAAATTTCTTGTGATTTAAATGAAAAATAATAAACTAATGAGCTAATTTACCTTAATAAAGTAAAACTGGAGTGAAAAAATCAAGTAAATGAATAATTATGATGTTTAGAAGTATTGTAAAATGTCAGTCTGACTGACATTTTCATTAAACAGGTAACGCGCAGGTAACACGAAACCCGCACGACATTAAATGAGTCGACACGAATTGCCAGTCCTAACTTTCCCTTTGCGGGGTATCATATTTTTGTTTTGCTGTAACTTTCCAAGCTAAATAGCAGTAGCAATGAAATAGCACAATCGAGCTAATAAATTGAGTTAGGGAAAAAAAAAAAAAAAAACAACTTATTTCGTGCATCTAGAACATTTAATGATGAATATATTTAGAACTTGCTTGACGAAATTTTGGCTCTTTGTTTACTAAAAATTAAATGAATAGTAAATATCTCACCAAAAATCTTGAGAACATCTATAGATTCTACACTTTCACCTCACATTTGAAAATATAAAATATTTCTTTAACATTTGGGATTTTCCAAATCTATTAATTACTAAAGTTTTTCTACACAGAATGCAAAGTTTTGGACGTGAAATTCTATAGCAACTTAAACATTTACTCCAAATTAAGTCCTGTACTCTAGTAAACTGGACAGGGAAAAAAACTTAATTCGGAGTAATCTGGGCCAAATGACTTCTCTTCTCCAGTAAGGATGTAATGTTAGCGACGGTCCTCACTAAATTTCATGACTACAAATTTATGACCTTTTGAGGCCAATTATCAGTCATTAATATAGCGGATATATATATATACGTCAATAATATTGTAATACTCCTAAAGAGTCATTCTACAAGGTATTTGTTGAAAAATCATTTTGGCCCGAAACGGTGCTAGTGATGCAGGAGCATTGTCATTTAGAACCTCAATATGCTTTGTCGTTTCTCTTTTATTATGTCGTTTTATGTTTATTTATAGCTACTGCCCTACGAGCTTGTTTAGTTATCATATTTTGTCGAATGCTAGTGTGGTTATTTATCTTAGATTCCTACATCAACTAGTTAGGTCCATTTCTCAAACTGGACAGCCAATGGCCCAAAGAACAAAAAGAATCAAGAAAGTAGGTCCCATATTTCGGCCCAATAAAAAGCCCATTTCAATTTAATTTCGAATTTAATAGTGAGAGACTAGAGCATACACGGTGGGCCCGGTGGGAAGCTTCCTGCCACTGCCTGCACCACACCTGTCTTAATCGACTCTTGTGTATTACAGAAGAAAATAGCCAAAACCCGAGTCCAAACTCTCTCTCTCTCTCCCCGACTCCATTGATGCACCAAAACCAGACCCAAAGACCTCACTGATCAACTTTCCGATCTTCAAATTCTCTAACCCAACGCAACAATGTCTTCCACTTTCACCGGCGACGAAACTGCTCCCTTCTTCGGCTTTCTCGGCGCCGCGGCTGCCCTTGTCTTCTCTTGTAATTTTCCGTTTGGTTCCCGAGAAAACAAAAATATGAAAAATGAAAATCAGCGCTAGAATTTAAATTTGTTTTTGGAATATGAATTTGGGTTGCAAAATTTTGATGGGTTTTTTGTTTGATTAGGTATGGGAGCGGCTTATGGGACAGCGAAGAGCGGGGTGGGCGTGGCGTCCATGGGCGTGATGAGACCCGAGCTCGTGATGAAATCCATTGTGCCCGTTGTTATGGCTGGAGTTTTGGGTATTTATGGGTTAATTATCGCTGTTATTATCAGCACTGGGATTAACCCTAAAGCCAAGTCGTATTACCTCTTCGATGGTTATGCCCATCTCTCTTCTGGTCTCGCCTGTGGTCTCGCCGGTCTTTCTGCTGGTATGGCTATTGGTATCGTCGGCGATGCCGGTGTTAGGTGCGCTCTCTTTTCATTTCTATTTACCGTTACCTTTATGCTATTTAAGTTTAGATTTTTGTTGGTTATTTTCCAGAATTTTTTTCTTGCTTTTTGTTTGAAAATTTCAACTACGATTATGTTAGTTCTTTTGGAATTTTATGTACAAACCAATATATTTGAATCTATTGTGTCAGGCATGATTGTGTACTTTGTTGTTGGCTTTACTATGTTTAAAGTTATAATGTGACGTTTGAAGAAGTTATGTTATATGCAACTTGTCTATTCAAGTAAATCTCTCTAGGGACTTGGGGTGCCTTCAGTGAATTGCTGAATCACACGCTTAGCTGTGTTTATCTTTTGGTATTATGTGTTTGGATAGCTTTCTTTTTTCAGATATATATTTTTGCAAGCATAGATATGATCACTTCATCTAATTTGACATGACGTTCTTAGACAATATCTAAGGGAAGAGGAGGGCCTGCTTTTAGTATTTATCACTCTGCTTTCTGTTTACTCATTGGAATTTGTAGTGTTCTAGTTGGTTGTTTTCATTTGTCATTCCTAAGTTCGATGTAGAAGAAAGATGTCATTATCTGTTTAGACTATGTGCTAGTTGCCCAAGTTGCTTAACTTGTCAAAATAATGAATGATAGGACCTTTTTAATCAAAAGTTTATATTTTCTTGTGGATGGTGACTGATTCATGAAAATTACTAATGATAACAATATTAACTCTTTGGCTGTTAATACATGATAAGTCTAATAACTTTGCCAATTATTTGGACTTATCAACTAGTTGAATTTATAAAATCCCTTGGTCTTGGCATCAAATCTTCCCCTAGGTTGGTTGGGTTTATGGGGATGGAGAGATCACTTCTTGTTGCGTAGCCCTCAAATTATTTATGAAGGGAAATGCTCTGGTTTTGAGTCATTGATCCCTGAATTTCAAGACATTGGAGATTTCATTTTATTTATCTTTCTATTTTGTCCATGTTTATGTGTGTATGTATTTAGTTATTTTTATCTGTGTATGAATTTAACACTTTGTTAGGGAGACATTAATAATTTTATTTGTATTGCCCGCATTCGGAGATACACTCTGTTTGTTAAGTGTTAACTACAATCCGTTCAGTGTGTCATGACTAGTAGTAGCCTAAATTCGTAGTGAGTTGTTACTACAGGGAGACCATAATTACAAATTATTTAAGAATTGTATTTGAGTCTTGCAGTTAACTCTACTAACTTTAGCTGGCTATTGATACAAAAATTTAATTATTTTCGAGAAGAGAAAATAAAAAGAAAAAATAATGGATATTGATACAACTGAATTGACATATAGTTCCTAATTTCTGTGGTCGCAGATGAAAAGTAATTATGTTGCCTTAAATGAATTTTACAGAAGAAAGTCATTGCTTATGCTACGCAATTGGACAGTCCATTCCACTGATTTTGGTTACTTTTTGTCATTATGTTAGTTTGACAGATAATTTATATGCATGGTTTATTTTTTAGCTACCATTTGTTGGTGTATGCTTTTGTTACCTGTATAATCTAGACAACGATACTTTTTAGATTATATATGGTGGTGCTACTCATTTTAAAGCCAATACGCACTATGAATGATGTACCTTGCTGAAATTTAATTCTTTTGCAGAGCGAATGCACAACAGCCAAAGCTTTTTGTTGGAATGATCCTGATTCTCATCTTTGCTGAAGCTTTGGCTTTGTATGGCCTTATTGTCGGTATCATTCTTTCATCACGAGCTGGCCAATCGAGAGCAGAATAGAGAGAAGTTTCCTTGAATCTTCTTTCTAGCATGTAAATTGTTGGTATTGCATTTGCATGATACTTCATACTTGTCAGGAAACTGACCAACTTACATTGAAGTGGTGGTGCCAATTTATTGGTCTTTCATATGAACTTCTGATTGCTTCATTCAAAAAGTCAAGTCTTCTGCTGGTTAGATGAGTTTTCGTTGAAATAAAGCTTGCTAAGCTGTGCCATAAATTACTGTCTTCTGTGTCTACATATAAATTCGACGTAGCCTAGAAGCCATTTTCATGGCAGTGTCTCCATACATTTTTCAAACATCATTATTGATATTCTCTCTCTTCCATATATTTGTATGTCACTTTCATATTATGATTTTATTGAGAATGTACAATAAAATGATCCGGTCATTCGGGTTAAAATAATAAGGAGTATAAACCAAGCATAATATAAATGTTGAAATGGCGTCTTAGCTTGGTTGCATTTACACTTCTTTATTTTACTTACTTATCTATTTTTGATTTAGTTGGGCTTGGATAAATTTATTGTCGGGCTTCTGGGCTGTATTGAGTTAACTTTTGTCTCCTGTGATTCTTATGCGTATGACTAGTTTGCTAGTACTTGTATGAATGTGTATGTTATTAGAACCTGATGCCGGACCAGAATGTCTTGTATCCTCTTATTTGACGTTTTCTTTGATGAATTCTTTGGTTTTGGATTTGTTCCCACCACAAAGAAGCATAATCTTTGAAACTAATTAACACCAGTTTTGCTTGTTTTTCCAGTGGTACATATAAATTAGTAAACGAGTCATCTACTTCATCAATCCAAGCAATAACGTCTTTCATTCCAAAAGACCCATCAAAGATTGGAATACAAAAATCACCAACATCGTAAAAATCTACAATTTTAGAAAAATATCTTGAAGTTTTTGAATCCCCATAATCATCTATGGAATCTTGTCGACTGGAACGCCATAGATTTGATCGTGAAACCCTCACCGGTGGTAACACATGTCTTGTTGTGTTCTGTTGGTCATGTCGAAGGATTCAGTTAGGCACTCGACTAGAACGCCATGCCATATATTTGATCGTGAAACCCTCACCGGTGATAACACATCTCTTGTTGTGTTCCGTTGGTCATGTCGAAGGATTCAGTTAGGCATTCTAACTTTAAAATCCAAGACATTCTTCGATCTAGGATCGCTAAACAGCGGCGTCGAAGGCAAACTCCGGCCACCATTTATTGTCGCTGAAGCTTAGGTCCGGCTTCTCCCATCGCGAAATCAGCAACCACACCTGTTGTTGAACTTCGTAGCGCCTTGTACCCATGATCGATTCCTTCTAGTTGAGGGCAAAACCCATCGTCTCATTCCGTCGAGGTTGTCGATCCATCCAAAGAACCTCCACTCCACGTTCTTCGATGTCGAAGCGGCTCTAATCGCCGACCATGGCCATCAACGCCAAGGATCTAACCTTGACTCTGATACCAATTGATTTAGCGAAAAGGATAAATCAAGCCAAATCCATGGCTGACAGGGATAGA
Source organism: Trema orientale (assembly GCA_002914845.1). Lineage (NCBI taxonomy): Eukaryota > Viridiplantae > Streptophyta > Magnoliopsida > Rosales > Cannabaceae > Trema > Trema orientale. Next base: position 768,749 of record JXTC01000018.1, read on the forward strand.
AGAGCTATGCTCTGTAAAACTTTCTATATCTCAGTAATATTCAACTTTGTATATTCTCTCTCTTAGAGAAAGAGTTACAACTATTGGACTTACTACATAAATCATTGTCGTTTAAATATTAAGTGAAAATAAAAAACGACATAAACTCAAAAACCATTTAAAACGAATAGACCACACGACAACAAATAAAAGAAATGACAATCGTTGCAGTAAATGCCCTACATCAAAATCTTGTATATATATTTATAGGGCACCAATTTGGTAGGAATTTTTTTTTTTTTTACCTATGCATAGGTATCATTTTGGCTAATGAAAATTTTTTTTGCACATTTTTTATATTAAAAAATAAGAGAGAAAAATAATATTAATGATGCACGTCTTTTCATGCACTTTATTATAGTTGTTGGATCACCATTAGATGGTGATCCAACGGCTAAAAAAAAATACCTACACATAGATTTGAAAAAAAAAAAAAAAAAACACCTATTAGATTGGCAACCATATTTATATATGAGTATATATATATAAGTAAAAGTGAATATGAGAATATTAGCTTTAGGTAACTACTTACATTTTTAATATCAAAGGTTACTCAAAACTTTTAGAAAAAGTGATTACAGTGTGATTAAAGATCGTTCAAAAAGCATGTTAGGTTTCTTCGGTATAGACATCCAAACATTTGACACCAAGAAAAATGTTAAAAGAAAGTCAGCTGATCTTCATAGCTTTGCATATTTTTCAAGTCAGCTGATCTTCATAGCTTTGCATATTTTTCTTTTTCGGTCCCTCACTAAGAAGAGTGATTGAAGTAGCAGAGGATAATAGAAAAGTGGTGTTGCCCCGTGTATAGATCCTTTGAATTACATAAGGCTGAATATCTAATTTTCTCTAGATATTAGTATAGGGAGACTACAACGATTCTTTTTTTATATTTTTTTTTTCTGAAGAAAGACTGTCCTTTTAGACATGTAAATTTGTAAGAGAAATTAGGCAAAATGTGCACGAAAATAGGCATATTTTTGTCTATACGCTCAGTTTAAAAACTCTCTGAAAAAATATGCACGTGGACGAAATTACCCTTAAAAATATTAAGAAAAAACTATGCACAACACATTTAACTGATCTAAGTCTCTTTCTTGCACAGAAACTCTCTCGACTAAAAATTTCAAGTAATCTAAGAATTATAGTACTCCATAGTTCATACTCGCACAAAAACTTATTCTCATCTCTTACAACGCCATCAAACTCATCATTTCCCTATCTTTTCTCTTCATTCTTCTCCACATAGTTATGGGTATAGTCTAAAATAGCATATTACCAATTTTCGAGATATTATGAGGTAATTTATGCGTGAAAAAATCGTTTTGAGATTAATTTTTGTGAGTTTTAAAAAAAAAAATCGCGGTAATTTTCTATGTTTTTCGATGGTTTTTTGATGATATTTCGATAAAAATAGTATTTTCAGCAAAATTTCGATGAAAATAGCATTTTTGATAATTTTCAATGCAATTTCGATATATTTTCGATGATATTTCGAGGAAAATGGTATTCTCAGCAAAATTTCGATGAAAAATAGTATTTTTGATAATTTTCGATACTATTTCGATGAATTTTCGATGTATTTTCGATGAAAATGGTATTCTCAGCAAAATTTCTATGAAAAATAATATTTTTGATAATTTTCGATGCAATTTCGATGATATTTCGATAAAAATGGTATTTTTGATAATTTTTGGTGTAATTTCGATGATATTTCGATAAATCGAAATTACACCGAAAATTATCAAAAATACCATTTTTCCTCGAAATATCATCGAAATTGCGTCGAAAATTATCAATAATACTAGTTTTCATCGAAATTTTGCTAGGAATACCATTTTCATCGAAAATTCATCGAAAATTATCAAAAATACAATTTTTCATTGAAATCTTGCTGAGAATACCATTTTCCTCGAAATATCATCGAAAATACATCGAACTAGTATCAAAAATTTTCAAAAATACCATTTTCATCGAAATTTTGCTGAGAATACCATTTTCATCGAAAAACCATCGAAAAGAATCGAAAATTATCGCGATTTTTTTTTTTTGAAACTCGCAAAAATTAATCTTAAAATGATTTTTTCACACATAAATTACCTCATAATATCTCGAAAATTAGTAATATGCTATTTTAGACTACCCATAACTATGTGGAGAAGAATGAAGAGAAAAGATAGAGAAATGATGAGTTTGATGGCGTTGTAAGAGATGAGAACAAGTTTTTGTGCGAGTATGAACTATTAATTACTATAATTCTTAGATTACTTGAGATTTTCAGTCGAGAGAGAGTTTCTGCACGAGAGAGAGACTCAGATAATTTAAATGTGATTTGTATAATTTTTTCTTAATATTTTTAAAAGTAATTTCGTACACGTGCATATTTTTTTATAGAATTTTTAAACTGAGCATATAGACCAATATATGTCTATTTTCGTGCATATTTGACCTAATTTCTCATTTGTAACCTGTAAGTCAATGAGATTACTTTAGCAAAGATCAGCACCCTTTGAACTAACGTATTTAGAAAGTTATAGCTGGAGCTGCTTGTGGCTTCTAAAAATTTTCAAAATTTTCTACTGTTTCCGATATGTATTTTACTTTGTATAATTTTATTTCTAATTTTTGGGTACTCTGTCACAGTACTGGAAAACAATAATAATTACAAACAGTAACAGTACCAACAAAATTATTGAATTCTATTGTCTGCTGTATTAACCAAGGATCGACATCAAGGTACTGTAAAACGTTTTCCATTTTTTATCTTTTTTTTTCCGCCAAAAAAAAAAAGGGGGGGCCGTACAGTAAACAGAGTATTATAATACACTTAACGGTCACTGCTTCAGATTCAACATAATTTGTCCGCATATTTGCGTCGCTCTATTTATTTTATTTCCTTGCTTCCCCACTAGTAGCTTGTCTCCTACATGTTTTTCTTTTGATTAAATTTCTTTGGGCCATTTCAAAAGAATCTCTCGGTTATTGCCCCTCCTATCTCTATGCACACACACATAATATACGTACACACATAATAACACATAATATACATACACAAATAATAACACATGCGGAAAAAGCAAAAACAGCCTTAGATTAGATATACGTTTTTAATCACTTTTAATAAAAATAAATTTAAGATATTTTTTTCTCTCCATGCATGTATGTATCTACTTTCTTCCAAGCCCCAAAAATAAAGAAAATAAAATAAAATAAATAAAGTGCTATGGAAAAGGTACTGTACTGAAAATGGGTTGGAACTATCAGGATGATAACGCAGCAGATGAATTTTCGTTTTCAAATAAATTCTCAATAGCGTCCATAAAAGATTCACAGAGAGGTTCAAAAGTGATTTGGGTAGTTGTGGTGGGCCACACCTTTTCCTTCTCTCTCTGAACTTTGCCATTTCCTGCTGATCCAGTGGGACCTTGAAATTTTGGGTCCTTTGTCTTCTTCTTCTTCTACTGCCACTACTTAGTCTTACTCTGCTGCTACCTCCAAAAAAAACCTTGAGGGCGGCAGAGTCTCCCACGTGGCAGCCCCAAACTCTATTCCAAAGCCCAATGCCTCCTCGGAGGGCGTACATAAAATAAGAAAAATCAAATAAAAATAAAAACCCTCTTCTTCTTCTTTTTTTTTTTTTAAAAAAAGTTTGGCCAGGGTGTATTTGGATCTTGTATGTTAACGGCTACATTTCTTTTTTGCATTAAGCCCAAGAACTAGCAGACTTAAGCCACGTGACCGAAACAGAGTATAGTCCTTCGCGTTTGGCGGGAATCAGGAATGTGGACCCCACACTTTTGCTCTTTATGAACAGCGACAGTCTACGTCGTTGAGTTGACTGAGACAGTTGGACTTTGCTCAATCTCGGTGGACCCCACACTCTCCCTTGAGCCGGCATAAATGAGGGAGAGAAATTAAAAAAAAAAGTAGGTGAGAAGCGTGAAGGGAAAAAAATTTGAAAAAACGCCAAGAGAACACAACCAAAACTACAGTTAAACAATCTGGAAAAAAAAAAAAAAACAAAAGAAATTAAATTAAAAATAAAAACAAAAAGAAAAGAAAAAATGTGGTTAAGGGTTTTGGAAACGGAGAGTTTCGGGTTACGCCGGCGACGGTTGAGAAGTCGGGTCGGCGGAGGAAGGGATGTCGGGTCCGACCCGGCAACCTTCGAGCATGAAGACGATATCTGACATGGTGGGTCGGTCGAGCGGATCCGGAGCAGTGCAAAGCAACCCGACTTTGACTCCGAGCAAGAACTCTTCCCACTCTGAAGATTCAGGGTCAAGCTCAAGCAACCCTGGCTCCAATAACTCTGTAATTTGACCCTTTTGAAGTTGCTTCTTCACCCATTTGACTATATCTTCGTCTTGAGTAAACATCACTGGTCTTTTCCCGGTTAGGAGCTCGAGCAAGACGATCCCAAAGCTGTACACATCGGATTCTTTGGTCACTTCCCCTGTTAACACGGCTTCCGGCGAGACGTAACCCAATGTCCCAACAGTCGTTGAAGTGGAGGGCTCAGCTGGGGTGGCAACGGTGAGACGTTCGAGGCCGAAATCGGACAAATGGGCTTCGAAATCGGCATCGAAAAGAACGTTTTGCGGCTTTACATCTCCGTGAACCATCGCCGTTGTGTGGAGAAAAGCTAAGCCTCTGGCGATTCCGAGCGCAATGAGGTGGCGCATTGGCCAATTCAGGACATGACCGTCTTGGTGGGAGGCTTCTTGGAGGAGCGTGGCGAGGTTGCCATTGGGCATGTAGTCGTAGACTAAGAGCCTCAAGTCTGGTGGACCGGCGTAATAGCCGCGGAGAACCGTGAGGTTGCGGTGGCGGACTCGGCCTAGTGACTCGGCTTCTTTTCGGAACATGTTCTCGTCGAGAGCTCCATCTGGGAGACGGCGAATTGTGAGTACCATTCCATCATTGTAACAGGCCTTGAATGCCAAGCCGTAACGTGTTCTGCTAAGAACGTTTTCTTCATCGAATTGCCTAGTTGCTTCAACCGTCTCCGCGAGCGTGATCTTGGTGTTGAACATGGTGAGTTTCGGTCCGCCATTATCTGTGCTTCCTCTGCCCCCACTGGCACCCGAACTGGCTCTCGCTGGACTCCTTTTCTTCTCCCCTGACGCCCTTTCCTTGAGCCTTTTCCGCCATCTTAAGAGGCTGAAAATGTAGAAGCAACAACACAAGGCCAGTAGGCAAGCCCCACTTGCAGCCACAACTACTAACAAAATCAGCCTCTTCTTTCTATCTTTACCCACTATACCCGCGCAACTCTTATCCAAAGGCTTTCCACATAGGTTTTGATTATCCGCAAATGCCGATGGATTCTTGATTCTAGACCCCAGCACTACCGGAATTTCGCCTTCAAGATTGTTCCTCGACACATTGAAGTTCACCAGACCAGGAAGCAATGAGAGATTTGCTGGAATTTCTCCACTCAAGTTGTTAGTAGAGAGATCCAAAGTTGTTAAGTTTGATAGCTCGGACAATGAGCCCGGTATGCGGCCCGAAAGATTATTCGAGTTCAGTAACAAAGCAGTCAACGATGAGCATTTGGAGATCTCCTCTGGGATTTCACCTGTTAAATTGTTATGACCCAAATCAAGCTCCCGTAAACGTGAGAGCCGAGAGAGATCAGCCGGAATGCGCCCCGAGAACGAATTCGATTCGAGCTCCAGAACTTCTAGACCGGAGCAATTACCAAGCTCCTGCGGAATTGATCCGGAAATGCGATTCTCAGACGATGAGAGAACAACTAAAGACCGCAGAAAACCGTAGTTTGAAGGAATGTGACCCGAAAAGGCATTGGAGCTAAGGTTCAAGTATCTCAGACTCATCAAGCTGCTAAAACCTTCAGGAACATCCCCAGACAACTTGTTCTCCTGCAATGCAATAACTTGCAAGTTGGGTAAGCCAGAGAGCTCAAATGGCAACTCACCAGAGAGGTTCTGTTTGCTCAAATCAAGAGTAGTCAGCCTGAATAGATTGCCCAAGCTAGCCGGAACCCGCCCAGATAATCCATTCCCACTCAGATTCAGAACCACCAAACGGCTCAGATTCCCAATACTCACAGCCACTTCACCTGAAAACCTGTTCCCACTGAGGTCCAATGTAGTCAAATTACCCAAACCCATAAGCTCCTCCTCCGGCATTGCTCCAGTCAACACATTGCCTCTCAAACTCAACGTCTCAAGCCCCGAAAGATTGCGGAAACTCCCAGGAATGGAGCCCGAGAACTGATTCTCCCCAAGGGCTAAAATTCTCAACCCTCTCAAACCCCCTAAAAACACAGGAATATCCCCAGTGAAGCGATTCCCTTCGAGATCAAGAACCCGCAATGAGCTACATTTCTCGATCTCGGCCGGAACGTCGCCGCTGAAAGAATTATTCGCCATTTTCAGCTCCTCCAACCTGGAGAAATTCCCAACCCCTGGCGGAATCAAACCAGAGAAAGAGTTACCCGAAAAATCTAATCTGGTCAGTGTCACCACCTGAGTTAACCAAGAAGGGAACTCTCCACGAATTCGATTGTGCTGGAGATCAAGAACTTGAAGACTACTATAACATTGCCCTGACTCGGGCCCAATGATGTCCGTGAACGCATTAAACCCTAACTGAACGATACGAAGCGACGCCGTATAGACCGAGACATTGCAAAACATTGAGGACGGGACCGAACCAGAGAGATTGTTCATCGAAAGAGAGAGAACCTGAAGCTTCGGCAGGGCTCCAATGGCGGCCGGGATCACTCCGCCGAGGCCATTCCCTTCGACGCTCAAATGCACGAGCGAGGAGCAGTTAGCCAGCGCCGAAGGCACAGTCCCTTCCAACAGATTGTGATCCAGCCAGAGGTACTGAAGCTGCTGGAGCTCGCCGAGGCTCGCCGGAATCTCTCCGGCGAACTGGTTGTACGAGAGGTTGACCAGCTGGAGCTCCGTCAGGTTCGAGACGCCCCTCGGAATGTCGCCGGAGAAGCCATTGGAGGAGAGATCGAGGTACCTGATCGCCGGGGGGAGATTGCCGGGAATGGCGCCGGAGAGGCGGTTTTGGGCGGCGTTGAGGATTTGAAGGCCGGTGAGGTTTCCGATCTCCGGCGGGAGATTGCCGGAGAAGGAGTTGTACTGGAGGAACAGCGACCGGAGAAGCGTGCATTTGGAGACAGAGGAAGGGACCGAGCCATTGAACGAGTTGGAGCGGAGACTCAGCTTCCGGAGCATTCGAAGGTTCCCGATGTGGTCACTGAGTCGGCCACCGAGTTGGAGCCGAGGCAGTCGGAGCTCCGTGACTCGGTTGTTGGTGCACCCGACTCCGCGCCAGTCGCATGGAGCCGACGGCGTCGCGGCGTCCCAGCCGCTCAGCGCGCCGAGCGGGTCGTGAAGGTTTAGCTTAAACGAAGTCAGGGCGTCGATCTCGGCTTGGGTGTCGGCGCCGCGCTGGGCGCACGATAAGAAGGGTGCGCATAGCACCACCAAGAAGAAAAATCTTATCAAAGCCATAAAAATAAAAAACTAAAAAATGGGTCTAAGCTTTATGTAATTTGGTGTCTGTGCTTAGTGAGCCAGTGGGTTAACGTAAAGGGAGAAGTGCGCATAGGGAGTGTAGGTTAGAGTAGAGGGCCGGAGAGCGTTTTTGGCAGAGAAGAGGAACAGAGGGGTGGCCATGTTGCGCCAGGGGTGCGCAGTGTTTGGGGTCAGAGAGAGAGAGTTGGGGATACTTTGGGATTTTTGGGTTCCCTCTCTGAGCTCTCAAAACACTTTGAATAAGCACTTTTTCAAAAAATCGGCATGTGGTTTGGAGGCTTTGGTGGGCTTTTTTAGCCTCATATGATATGACGTTGGTTGAATCATTGAGCCTTGTGTGAGTGTGACCCTCTTATTTTTCATGTTATTATATGGTTTATTTTTCACAATAAAATTAATGTTATTTATGGAGAAAAGTTTGGTGGATAAAGTATATAATAGTATTACGCTGTGACCCCATGTGGTGACAGTCTAATTTCTCGCCGTGGATTTTCATGGATGGGAGGTTTTGGTGTTTATATGTGGGGTCCAAGTTCCAACAGTGATATTGCTCCTAACCCCAACTTCAATTTGTGGCTCTAATTTCAAAAAATAAAATTAGCCAAATGATATGATGTAAAAGTTCAAAGGAGGCTATGGTATCTAGCTGGGTCGTACCCTTTTACTCTTTCATTTTCTTTTTGCCCTGTCACTTTGACATTTTTTTTCTTCCTCTTTTTATCCCTAATGGACATTTTTTCTCTACTTTTTATTGTTTTTTAACCCTTTTATTCTTTTACTCCTCCCCAAAACATTTCGACACAATGTCTCTTTCAAGTTCTTGTTTTTTATTTCTTTAACTGAATGGTCAAAACCGTAAAAGTGAAACGGTGAAAAAGTGGGAGAAGGATATAAATCCTCGTATATTTTTATCTAAAGTCCAAAGTTAAACGAGAAAGTACAGAAAGCAAATCTCACGGGAGCAAATTAGATTTAGTCAATATGCCTGGTTGGACCACAAGAATTATATTACCCGTTTTTATTGCCTGCCCTGATGTTAAAAGCATCCAATATTGAATAGGAAAATGCCACTTGGCACTCATACATCGAAACAAGACCACCATGCGAGAAGTGGGCAATTTTTTTTTTTCCGCCAATTTATATGTGTTTAGCCCTTGTTTTGAGCTATAATTGTGAACTTTTTCAAAGAACAAAATGCTTTTTCATACTTTTACATTCATATTTGTTCTATTAATAATAATATAAATATTCCAATATTCTTTTTCTATTGTGATTTTTATGAATGGGATAAGATGTAGAAGCTGAAGTTAAGGTACATGACCATGCTGGTTTAATTTTAGTGCTTTAATATTAATTGAAAAAAAAACCCCCCACTTTTGGAGAGATATCATTTTACAATACTTATTGGTTGGGATTGATTTATGGAAAGTTTGTTGATTATAATAGAAGGGAATAGCTACAATTTAAAATCCAGAAGCGAGAGGATGAGCTTGAATGCGACCCCATTTAGTGGTTTTTTTTCTTAATACCTGACCAAATTTTATCATCTAAAAACCAAAATAATTAATGTTGAGAATGATAGCTCGGCTTCTTGTTAGTATCATTAATGGCTTGCCATTAATGAGTAAATAAAAGGGCACAGTATTGAGCCTTAAATTACTGTTCTATTAAGGACCAAATCGCTACCTTACCCAGTGTATTAATTCTCAGGCCCAATCCAGCCCAAATAAAAACTGCATGTTCCTTTATTTATTTTTTCGAACAATACAACAAGCCAAGCCAATTATGCTTTTGGTTGTGGTCAATATATATTGAAGTTTCAGACAATAAATTCACGCAAGGATTCTGTTGGTTTGCTCTCATCTTGCACTGTAACTACACTTTTTTTTTATAGCAAACAACTGCACTTTTAGCTGACTTTATCCTTGCAATAATAATGGATAAGCTTGTAAAAATAGGTTCATAGAATTAGACATAGATAGAACACATGCATGGTTGGTAGCCTGTACTCTCTACTCTTTACCTTTTTCTTTTTTCTTTTTTCTTTTTTTTTTTTTTCTAAGCTTTCGCCTTGAAATGAATTGATGATAGTCTTTACTCTTCACGTAACCTCCTTTTTTTTTCCTTCTTTTTTGATTGGAAATTAAGGCATTAATATCTTGAATTTGGACTATAAGGCCATGAAAGGCAAAACATCAATTAGTAAAATGGTCCCCACATTAACACTTTTTCACTCGAAGAGTTGTTTGGCCCTTTGAGTTGAAGGAGCATAAGTATGATTAGGGCGTGAACCTTTTGGACTGCAACATTAGGCCCACTCAAACAGAGAGCCTGCATTTCATGGATTGAATATATAGATGCTTTCTCCAATTTTCGTAAACACCATGTAATAAACGTTCAACAAAAAATAAATAAATAAATAAAGAGCAGGATAAGATTTTAAAAAGCTCATATAAACGCGACATTCATGTATTCATGGAATGAGAAATGGGACAGTGAGAATATGATTTAGATGCAAATTTGTTGATGTTTCTGATTTATTCACTTTACCCTATAATCTACTGTTTATAAAGAATGGAAAATAATCCAAGTATCCAACGTCATTTACTCTAGTCACCGGTGAGAAGTATATGCCCAGAAATAGGAAAATGCTAAACACTATGATAATTGTGTCTGTGATTTATAATTTGAATGGTATTTCTTGTGATATTTCTTTATATGTGATAGCCAAAGAGTAGAGCAGAAAAATAAATATATGAAATATTAACTACTCATGTAATGTCATATCAGTCAAGTTATTTAATTTAGATAATTTGTTAATATATGTAACTCAATAAAAATTATGGGAAGTACAATGAACGTCTTTTTGTGCTAAGAAAGTAAACTTAAAGTCAGTAAAAAAAATTTAGCTTACAAGAATCCCAATAATACAATATTTCCACACACACCCCAAAAAAAAAGTAAATATTAGTAACTCATGAAATTTTTATTATAATTCTTACATAAATGACAAAGTAAAAAGTATAGAAAATAATAATTAATCGAAGTTTAGTCGTTTTTTCATCTGTTGTCAAAGTAAAATTCAAATAATAATCACATAGTTATTTACGTAGCAGTACTATTAGTATTAGTGTTAATTGTGAGTAATTTGAACAAATCTATGCAAATTTCAAGAGCTAGGAGAAGAAAAACAGCTACAAGAAAAATTAGGACAATTGTGAAAGTCGCACCAAGAAAATAAGTGTGCAAAGCATGTTGGTGTGGATGCATCAACACATGACCTATAAACCCCAAAATCAACATCACCAGAAATCCAACAACAAAAATGTACCATATGCCTCTCACTACTCCTTCAAATACAGTAATCTTACTCTTAGCATAAACTCTCTTCTGCTCCTCCACATCAGTACTGCCATTGTTCTCCATTAATCTAAAATTTTCAAAAAAATAGAGACAATTATATTGATATAGTGTCACATATAATGTATGTGTATACATGTATGTATGTACAAATTTAGTTGCATTTTCTTAAATTCTCATGGACTTCAATTCATGAATATAAGGGGGGAAATGTGTACTAAAGAAAAAAAAAAAGACAAATGGAGTTACATTTTTGGAGCAAACAAATTACAAAAATTAGTAATTAATAACCGTACTTACTTGATTATTGATATTGCAGAAAACCACTTCTAGCTTCTATTATGTCTTCTAAAATAGCAGTACACAAAACCGAAAACACAACTAGGTTTTGGTTTTTTTTTTTTTAAAGAAAAGAAAGAAAGAAGAATTTCGATCTCTTGCTAAAATGAAATACATAAATATTGAAAGAATATAGCAATCTTTTTATTATATATATGCAGGAATAACTGGCAAGAAAGATACTTGAAATTTCTTGTACGCTCTTATGATTGCTTGATTACAGTACATATAAATGATGGAAAACTTTAACAAACAATGGAGTACTGACAGCAACCTAATAGTTTAAAGAGAATGAAGTGCATATATATATATATATATTAATAAATAAACATAATGCAATATAACTTTGCAAGTTTGCCCTTTTAAACAACCGAAGTAGGTCTGGAAGATATATAATATTACACATATATTGATATGATCTCTTAGTTATCATGACTCTCTGTTCATTTCTAAGAATTGACTAAAACAAACTTACAAGATTTAACAATATTGTTTCACACAACTACAACACTGATGTGAATGTCCAATAAATAAAATTCATTGAAAATTACTGAAAGAGAGGTGCGAATTAATATTTGAAATTAAAAAAATACACCCACTTTTTCGAATATATATATATATATATAATCCCAATTCCCTAATGTCACTTATACAAATGACAAATTTTTATTTGTTTTTGGTAATTACCCCAAGGTTGTCTAGTTTCTTCACAATGATCGGCCGGCTGTTGTAAAAAGAATAATTCAAAATTTCAATACACTGCACAAGTTTGCCCAGCTAATATAAGAATATACATATATTAATGGTAGACATTTGACAATTTCATATCCCACAAAGATACAGTACTTGTTTATTGTAAGAAACGAGATTGTTTGTGTAATTACACAATTAAAAGATAACTTCCCCCTTTGTAAAATGCAAATGACTTAAAAAAGGGATAGTTTACGCTGAATTATAATATAGGCTGATATAAAATGAGGATTGATATTCAAGAAAATAAACGTGAGTGATGAGATATATTAGTGTACTAATATTCGTGCCTAAAATATGTTAGTTTTGGCCAATTGGCTGGATTATACTCACGATGAGTTCAGAACAGAAGTTTTGTTTGATTAATAAAAATGCCGGTGAAAATAACTTAAAAATGAAGAATAAATAATTGGATAAAATAATAAGGATTAAGACAATGAATTAATGCAGGTAAATGTTGGAGTTTCGCTTGAAATCCAACTGTGTATGACAAAATGTCCAACAGCTTCCCTTTTATAGTATTTAGGACAAATTTTATCTTTGCCCCTCGAATTATTGCCTATACAAGGTTTTACTTTCTAATCTATTTTTCTTTGTAAGAATCCCCCCGAGCTATCAGATTGTAGAAAAAACGCTCAATTTGTTATATTCAGTGACAAAGTAGTGATACATTTTCCTATTTAAGGTATTCCAGAGGGTAATAAAGTAATTATAGTATTTTATTGTCTTTTCATTTTTTTAGGACTAAAGAATTATTCAGTTTCCAAATTTTATCCCAATACTCTTAAACCTAAATCAAACACATTCCACATCCCAAAAAAAAATGAACGCGCTTGGGTTCAAGACTCCTTCTCTTTTCCTTTCTTCTTCTTCACCATTGACATCTTTTGTTAAAAATTCATTCCAGAAGTGAAATAGAAGATGAGCAACCTTGTTATGGTATGTATATTCTTCTATATATATATATATATATATATATAACCTAAGATTAGATTATTAAATTCATGCTTTAAAGTAGTTTAATTTTATGAATTGAGAGTGTATTAAAAAGAGAATTGTAACAAATTCTTTGTAAATGGAAGACTACAGTGTGGATGGAAGGTAACAAAAAGAGCTAGTTTTTAGCTTCAATGGAGATTGAGGGCTAGTTTTCTTTTTAGAAAAGAAAACTACAATGAAAGGGCAAAATAGAAGAAATTAGTGCCTAATCTAAGGTATATAGGCGAGGGTATTAAATCTAAGAATAACTGTTTTAACTAATCTTGTTTTGGGGTTAGAGGTGGCAAAACGGGCCAGGCCAAATGGGCTAGCCCGCGGCCTGTCATTGTGGCCCGCAGGCCGGCCCAGCCCGACCCGCATTAGTACGGGTCGGCCCGTAGATTTTTAGGCCCACCAATTTGGCCCACACGGGGCCAGCCCGATCCGCCCTGACCCGTCAAAATATATATTTTTTAAATTTTTTAAAAAAGTTTTTAAATAAATTTAAATATAAAACTTTTTCTAATACTTATAAATACACATTCCTTCACTTTGTTTTCACACTTTCAAATTTCAATCTAATTCTAAACAATTTTCTTAAGATTTTTATTTTAAATTTTTTTATCAACTTATATACTTTTAGCTTATTTAATTATTTATAA